>PVLA01004845.1:0-163751 GCA_004027455.1 Hydrochoerus hydrochaeris
AGGTGAGTACACACAGAGGTGAGTACACACACAGGTGAGTACACACACACAGAGGTGAGTACAGACACAGGTAAGTACACACAGAGGTGAGTACAGACACACAGGTGAATACAGACACAGGTGAGTACACACACACAGAGGTGAGTACAGACACAGGTAAGTACACACACACAGAAGTGAGTACAGACACACAGGTGAGTACACACACAGGTGAGTACACACACAGAGGTGAGTACGGACACACGTGAGTACGCACAGAGGTGAGTACAGACACACAAGTAGTATGCACAGAGGTGAGTACAGACACAGGTGAGTACAGACATAGAGGTGAGTACAGACATTCCTTGGTTAATGACACACCCATTTCACCACTGCTTAGACTTGGGACCAGCCATTTGGAATTAGTTCCCACCTTTTTTTTGGGTATGGTTCTGTACATCTTGTTTATAGAGCCTCAACACATTTTTTGTAGTTTATCTTGTAATTTTTGCTGATTATACAGCACAGCACTAAAGTTTAAGTTCTGTCACATGTTACTACTTCATGTAAAAGTTATGGAAATAAAAGCAAAATCATCAAGTTGAGTTTCCTTTGACCATTTCTGCATATTGTAATGTATGTACTGTATACAGTTCCTTTTTTAGTGACTGACCAGTTAAATTTTTTTTTTTTTTTTGTACCCAGGATTGAACTCACGACCATGTGCTTGTGAGGCAGGCATTTATGCCACTAAGCTAAATCTCCAGCTGACCAGTTAATTGTGCGCCTAGTCACAGTGCCCTTCCATAACTTGGTTATTAAGGGAAGAATTTTAATGCAAAACAGGAGGTAAAAGAAGAGTGCTTAAAAACTTGAAGACCTAGAAATATTGAACAGATATTTAGCTGTTTTCTTTATGTTTCTATGATGTAATTAAACTTTATTGCTCCTGTCTTCTACAGACACAGACTGTTGTTGTCACTTTCATGTCACTGAGATGCAATACCCAACACCCACAGTTTAAAGGAGGGAAGATTTATTTTGGCTCCGGTTACAGTGACACAGCAGAGGTGAGTGGTAGGAGCAAAGCTGTTCACTGTGTGATGGGAGCAGAGGAGCTGGGCATAGAGATGAACCCATCCAGACCAGGGCCCAGGGACTGCCTCTTCCAACCAGGCTCCGCCCCAACAGCAGTCAGCGGTGGGCCCTCACTATCTATTCACTTTTCAGAAGCCTCACCTATGAGCACATGATGCTTTGGGGGGCATTTTATAGTGGTTTTTGTTTTTTGTGTCTTTGTCTTTTAAAGACAGGGTCTTACCATGCAGTTCAGGCTGACCTTGAGCTCACTTTGTAGCCCAGGCTGGTCTCAAACTTGCAGCAATCCTCCTGCCTTAGCCTCCTGATTGCTGGGATGGCAGGCATGTGCCACCACACCTGGCTTGGGGGACATTTTAGATAGCATTCTGCCCTTGGCGCCCAAAAGACTCATGCACATCTCTTTATGCAGACAGATTCAGTCCATCTCCAAGAGTTGCTTAGTTATGCCAGAGGGTGTTAAGAAGAACTTATCCTTCTGGTCACATGTGAGAATGACCTGGGAAGCTTTCAGAACAACCAAGGCCAGGTCCTGTTAGACATTGTAAATGTTACTTGGCTGTCAGGATTCTTTTCAATTCCCAGATATTTATTTATTTAAGAGAGGATCTTCTGTATAGTGAAGGCTGGCCTAAAACTCATGGCACTCCTGCCTCAGCCTTCTAAGTGCCAGGATTACAGGTGTGCTACCAGGCCTGGCCCTAGAAAGTTTTAATGTGCAGGTAAGACAGAACCAGTGAGCTAGGGGAAATGAAAGGTTTAAAAAGTAGAGAGGGGGCTGAGGATGTAACTCAGAGACACAAGTGCCTGCCTGGCAAGTATAAAGTTGCCCAATTGCCCAGGCTGATCTCACAATTGTGCTGCTCCTGCCTCAGCTTCCCAAAAATCTAAATAGATTTTTTTTTTTTTATTGGTACTGGGGATCAAACTCACACTTGCAAGGCAAGTGCTTATGCCGCTGAGCTAAATCCCCAGCCCAACTAAATATTTTTTAAAAGATTTTAGTCATGCTCAGTAAAGAAAAACATTACTTCTGAACATCCAGAATAAAATGGAATAAAAGGAAATATGACTGCTAGAACCTACTTTAGACTTTTTTTGTGCAAGAAATAGCAAAGCCAGATAACCTCATTAGTGAGAGATTTGGCAAAGCAAGCCTTACAGATGTACATGGAAGAGGCTGGAGATTTAGCTCAGTGACATAAATTCCTGCCTGGCAACCATGAGGTCATGAGTTTGATCCCTGGTGCTTCAGTTTTGATGTTAATCCCTCTCACCCTGATAGGCGATAGCCCCCAACATCCTCAGCTCACAGCATGGCATCTCTGGCCTAGCTCACAGGAACTACTTGGGAGCTACAGGGAGACATAACTGACCCTTAGACTTGCTTCAAAGTCTACACATCAGCTAAACCTATTTATATTTGCTTAAAACCAATTGAGAGGATAAAGACAAAACTTAGAGAGCTCTGCACATACCAGTACACAGAAATAGGGCCATGTTTAGCCAGAATGGAATCTGCTTTTCTTTCAAGGAGACATCCTGGTGGTCCTTCACAACTGTATATGCTTTAGAAAATAACTAGCTTTAGAAAAATAATTCTTGGGCTGGGAATTTAACTCAGTGGCATAAGCACTTGCCTGAAAAGGGCAAGGTCATGAGTTCAATCCCTGGTACTAAAGAAAAAAAAGCTCAATAGAGTTTGTATAAAGCCACTATTTACAACAGAGTTGTTACTAAATTAAATATCTATAGATTCCTTCAAATTCTGTGCTTTGTGGGCTGGGGATATATACCTCAGTGGCACAGCACCTGCCTGGCAAGCATAAGGTACTGAGTTTGATTTCTGGCACCCACAAAAAACTCTGCATTTTACCTGCAAGAAATATGGAAAGACTGTTTGGGGAATTCTCTATAAAATATTGGACATACTAAAAAGAAATTTAGACAGGCATGGTGGCACATGTCCATAATTTGCAAGTTCCAACTCAACCTGGGCAACTTAGAAATTTAAATATTTTAAAAATAAAAAGATACAAGGTTGTAGTGATATAGGTGAATTAAACTCCCAACCTACTATGTCCACAAGCTTGTGTTCTCTGAAAACAAAGAATGAATTTTAGGAACAGAGGTGAAGAGTAGAATATGTTTATTGAGAGAAAGAAAGCTTCTGTCTGAAGAGTCAGAAGGGGGTCCCGAGCAGGTTGCCCCCAACTCTGTCTTTTCCAAGATTTTTATAGAGCCATGGGTTCAAGGTGGGGGAAGACTGGGAACTTACAAGGCAAATGGGCATAAGGTGGGACATAACTATTAGCCAATAAGATCAATAGTTCAGGTAAAATAGATTACATTAGGGACACATGGGAAAGCAAGTCACGTAGAAAGCGGGCATTCTTGGGGTTGAGGGATGGGATAGTGGTTCCAGAGTGAGAGGGAACTAATGAGAGTATCAGTCTCCAGGATGTAGATGGATTTGTTTGATCCTTTGTCTTGAGATCTGGCCCACAGCAAGAGGTATGTGTATCCTCTAAGGTCATCAGACATCTGGTCCTCTGCCAGCTTCTTCAAGGGCCTTGCCCTGTCTGATTGCCTAGAATATTTATGTATGTATGTATGTCTTTTTGAGACAGGGTCTCGCTATGCAGTTCAGGCAGGCCTTGAGCTCACTTTGTAGCCCAGGCTGGTCTCGAACTCACAACGATCCTCCTGCCTCAGCCTCATAAGTGCTGGGATTACAGGTGTGAGCCACCATGCCCTGCTCCTATAATATTTCTAACTGGTTCAGCTGCCTGTAACAGAACCACTATGTAAGCATGTGCATAAGAGAAATTACATAGTGACGGATGGCTGGGATGTTAGGGCTGGATTCTTTCTTTTTTTAATCGGTACCAGGGATCAAACTCATGACCATGTGCTTGCTAGGCAGGTGCTTATGATGCTGAGCTAAATCCCCAGCCCCTGGATTCTTTTTTTTTTTTAAGGGGTAATTTTCATGGATTTTATTTTCCTGTTATTAATTTAGCTCTGTTGCTATCTAACTCCTCTCCATCTACCACAAGGGCTAAGACATTTGGCAGATACCCTAGAGATTGAGGGTGATTAGCACTGCATGAAGCAGTGTCCTGAATGATGCTCAAGTGTCCAAGTTGATAAGCCTGAGAGTTTGAGTTCAGTTCCACCCCCACCTATTATTAGCTCAGTGATCTGGCAGATGCATTTTACTTTTAAGAATCATTGTATTGGGGCTGAGAATTTAGCTCAGTGGCACAAGCGCCTGCCTGCCAAGTGTGAGGTTGTGAGTTCAATCCCTGGTACCAATCAACTGAGTGATTTGTACTCAATCTACTGCAGCGCAGAACATTAAAGAGAGGAGGCAAGCAGATAAGAAAAGAGTTTAATAAGTGGGAAGGACAGGGAGGGAGTCACCACAGAGCAGGCTGTGGGGGCTCTACCTGCAGACAAAGGGCAGGTTCTGTCTGGTACAGGCTCTGATGGGGGAAGGGCTCTGGTGGCTGTTGTGGGCTGATTTATTTTGTGAGTGCGGGGGGATTGGGTAAACCTTTACATGCCTGGGCTTTGGCAAACTTTTGGGAGGGAGAAGCCATAGGGGCTTCTGGGAAGAAGAAGGTATAAATTATCATGGCACAGCTTTGAACCACTGCCATGATGATTGTGCTGTCTCTCAGATGGGCGGACCTAACACTAATAAATAAGTAAATAAGAATTGTATTTTGATCTAAGTTTGGTACATGGTGAGAGGTATGGGTCCAGTTTCAGTCTTTTACAAACAGCCAGTTTTTCCTTTTTCCAGCACTGTTTCTTGAATAGACTATCTTTCTCCAACTTAAGCTTTTGGCTTCTTTGTCAGAGATTAAATGGCTGAATGTATCTTGGGCTTTTGTATCCTCTATTCTGTAAACACTTAACCATGTTTCCATTTTTGTTTTAATACCATGCCACTTTAATTTTTATGTTATTGCTTTGTAATATAGCTTGAAATCAGGTAGATTTACTGCAGCCCCAACAAATATCAACAACACACTAACTCCACAGAGCTACAGAAAACAATCCTAGAATTCATTTGGAACCAGAAGAGACTCAGAATAGCAAAAGCAATCCTGGACAACAAGAGCAAAGGAGGTGTTTGACAATATTGATTCTGCCTATCCAGGAGCAGAATCAATTTCCCTTTTTTGGTGGGGGTATGGAGGAATTAAACTGCCAACTTTGCACTTACCAGGCAAGCACTTGAGCCACTGAGCTAAATCCCATGTCACATTTTCTTTGGTATCAAGGATCAAACTCATGACCTCACACTTGCCAGGCTGGCACTTGTGCTGCTGAGCTAAGTCCCTGGCCCGGCGCCCCATTTTCTAATAGCTTCTTCAGTCTTCTTTTTCAGAGTATTGTAGTTCTCTTTGTAGAGGTCTTCCACTTCCTTGGTTAAGTACCTAGGTATTCCATTTTTCTTGATAATTTCCTTCTGAGTTCATTATTGTGTACACAAAAGGTATTGACTTTTGCATGATTTTGTATCCTGCTACATTGCTTGTAATTGGTAAGTAGGTTTTTTGGTGGAAATTCATTGATTTTCTATGTAGAGTATCATGTCATTTGCAAATAATAATTTGAATTCTTTTTCTGTATGTATCCCTTTTATTTCTTTTGCCTGATCAAGCTCATGTTTTGAGACTGTGGCTCAGAACTGGTGAGAGTGGGCATCTTTGTCTTGTTCCTGATTTCAGAGGAAATGCTTTTAGTTTTTCATTTAATTTGATGATGGCGATTTGTCATAAGTAGCTGTTATCAAATTTATCTGATGCTGTGATATTGAGGATTACTGTATTTCAGAACTATTGCATTTAAACTGTTTAGCAGTGCATGGCACATCCTAAGCACCTAATGAACATTAGGTATTATCGTTTATGGGGGGAAAAAAATCTTTGGACCATAATGATATAGGGCATATGATATAAGGATGATATCGTTGTGGGAAAATTCCCAAGTCAAACTGAAGCCCTTTTTATTTTTTTTTTTTGGTACTGGGGATCGAACTCACGACCACGAGCTTGCAAGGTAGGCACTAGTGCCGCTGAACTAAATCCCCGGCCCAAACCAAAGCCTTTGATCTTCAGGCCAGCGGACTGTTGTGGGATGGGTCCCAAAGGCAACAGCCCTGAGTTTGTAAAGAGCTTAGTTTATGTAACATTTAGAAATGGGAAGTACAAAGCAAGTGACAGAACATCACATAATTGGTTACAGGCATTGAGTCATATAGTGACAGGCAGACTGGTCTTGAACAGATTTGTTAAAACAAAAGAACTGTTTATCATTGGGCTGGGGATTTAGCTCAGTGGCATAAGCACCTGCCTGGCAAGTGTGAGGTCGTAAGTTCGATCCTCAGTGTCAAAAAAAAAAATTGTTTATCATAACACAGAAACATTCTGGGGACAAAGGAAGGGGCACTTGCAGAGTGAGCATAGTTGACAGTGTCCTCAGGCCGGGGATTTAGCTCAGTGGCAGAAGCACCTGCCTGGCAAGCATGAGGTTGTAAGTTGGATCGTACCAAGAAAAAACAAGCCATGAATCACTGCAGTTCACTTTAGGGAAAGTATGTGGGGGTCAATGTCCCTCTTTTTCTTTAAGTCTGGCCTACAGTGACAGCACCTCCAGCCACAGTTGTCTTACATGCTGAGGGCCCATTATTAACAAGACACTGTGACCTATATACCTGCATAAGAACTGAATGAATGTGTGGAGGAACAGTGCTGCCACACACCTATGCTATAACACCTTAAATTTTTTTTTTTGTCTTTTTGCGACAGGGTCTCACTCTGTATGTAGTTCAGGCTGGCCTTGAGCTCATTTTATAGCCTAGGCTGGTCTCGAACTCACAACGATCCTCCTGCCTCAGCCTCCTGAGTGCTGGGATTAGAGGTGTGAGCCACCACGCCCGGCTAGAAATTATTTTTATTGTTAAACTTTTTGTATCTTGTCTAAGAATTTAAAAATGAGCAGACGTGACATTTCTAATAAAAGGAAAACATTTGAAACTGTCAACTCATGAATCTCATCCTTCCTAATGATCCAGAGTCAAAGGAACAAACAAAGCAGCCTGGGATATAGCTCAGCAGTATAAGTGCCTGCCTGCCTGGCAAGCTCAAGGTCCTGAGTTCAGTTCCTGGTATCAAAACAACAAAACAAACCTATGAGTTGCCTAAAACCATTTTCTTCTGGAACTGTTGCCTTTGCATTGAGGCTTAATATGCCCATTACATGCTCCTAACACTGCTTACATCCATAGTAAGGTGGAGCACAAGCCTTGGTTCAAAGCAGAGTAACACCCTAAGGGGAGAATGCTCACAGCTTTCTAGGAATCGGACGTAAAGGGGAAAAAGAGTGCTTTCCACCCTTCCCAGCGCAGACCCACGAAACAGACTTGCAGGAGACCCTGTTGTGGGCTCCAGGCCTCTAGCTGGGTGGGCGGGGGAGGGAGGCACTGTCACGGGCTCTAGGTCTTCAGCTGTACTCATGCAGGACATCCCTACGGGATCTGGTGCTCGGCTGGATTCCTTGGGTCTTAGCATGTGGACAGTTCTCCTGCACTTCTTGTGACTCTTTGGGTGAATATTATAAAATAATTCTATAAATTATATGTCCTGTATTAAATTATTTTCCTTAAAAACCCTGACTACAACACTCATGTTCCAAAAGACTTGGAAACATCTTTGGAAACACAATGTGCAAAAGAGCAAAAAGTTTACCGATGAGGAAACTGCTGAGAGTGCAGAAACAGGCACTCTGTAGAAGACACTGGGGCTGGGCACCATGCAGAAGACACTGAAGCAAGGCCCAGACCCTCCAAAAGCGACAGTGTAGACAACAGTATAGTGGGCTGCAAGCCTGCAATCCCAGCAACTCCCGCTTGGGGGCTGCAGCAGAGGGATCAGAAGTCAGCTCCAGCGTGGGCGACTCAGCATGACCTGTCTCAAAATAAAAAAGGCTGGGGATATAGCCTGGTGGGTTTGCCTAACATGTACAAGCAACTGGGTTCAGTCTCCAGTACTGAAAAAGAAAATGTCCATTTAAAATCTGAGTTCCTACAATTAGCATTCAGAAATCTCTGGCCCATCCCCAGTACCTCTTAGGTAGGTAGTATTCAAGTATTACAGGTAGTCAGACAGGGTTAGGTTCTGGAAGACTCAGTTCAGAAGATGGGGTACATCGCAACTCTGGGGGAGACACATCTCTTGAGGGCCAGACCTCAAAACAAAAGTCAAAGCACCCACATTCTTCCCCTAAGAATAAACAGCGGTGACTGACATTCTAAACAGCTAACCCTCATCTTGGGAAAGCCATGAAGAGCTCCTGTTCTGCTTCCTGCCCCCTTGCTGTGTGACTCGCTTCCCCATTTGATTCCTAGCTAATCAGCATTACCTGAACAATTATGTTTGCAATCTTATTGGGTGACCATAGTTTTGCCCTACCTTATGATTTCTCATTTCCCCCCACCTTGACCTGCTTCACCTGGTGGCTTTGCTCTATAAAAAATACACAGGGTCTTCAGCAACCCACCTGGGACCTCTTGTGTCTCTCCCTCAGACAGCAGCTTTCTTTCCCCAATAAATATATTCTGCTCTTAACCTCCACTGTTCCTAGATTTCATTCTTCAATTTTAGAGAACATTAACTCATACCAGACATCTAGCTGGTTGGGAGTTTCTTTGCCCTTTATCAGTGTTACAGTAATTTTATACATTGCCTTACTTTAAATAGGGCATGAAAGTTCAGATATACATAAATAAAATGGCACCATGAAGAAATGGAATGAAAGAACTATTGTATAAATCTTAATGAGCCAGGGACATAGCTCAGGGATATTCTCTTGCCTGAAAAGCACGAGGTCATGAGTTCTGTCTCTCCTACAAAAAACAAACAGAAAAATCAAAGTAAAATCAACTCAAGGAAATCCAGTTAAAAGCCAAATAGAGCTGTATTTTTATACTGTACAAAAGAAAATTTACATTCTTAATATAACTAGATACACCTAGAGGAAAATCACACATTTGCCAAGAAACACAATATTTAATATCTTAGATTGTTTCTGCATTGGAGACCAACAGTGAACTTTATACATCTTTATTTACAATAACTTAAAATATTTTTTCATCTCTGGCAGATATTTACAAGGTGAACAGTGACTACATTTCACATTTCAACAATCAACAGCAGTATAATCAGTTAAAGACAGGATAATGGCTTACATGCACCAATAAATATGATCTTAAATGTGCAATTTTTTTCCTTCCACTCAAAAGATAGAGATTTTCACTCCTCCTAGGTTTGAGAGGACATCATTCAGTAATTCTATTTGAAGTTTCGCCAGCACCATTCCTTCAGTACTTGGAAAGTTTATGCCAAATTATAGGTAATGCTGGTTAAAACCTCCCCCAAACCCCTGATCGGTACATTCCATACCCTTTCATGAAGCAAACACATGAGTGGGATTTTTTCTGTGTACCTGTCCCTTGCTATAGAGATGGGATTACACAAAGCAGAAGCAGTGAAAATCCTTCAGAATTTACAGCTCAGGATAGCAAAATTACCTTGACAAAAAGTGGGAAAACAATCTGCACTGTAAAATTGTTTCATTTAACCAGTTAAACTGAATGTAAGCTGAAACTTTAGAGTAAGAATAAAAAGATTCAGTGTAATTTTTCAATAAATGTTTTAAAGTGACTATGGCGCATGTTTCAATTCAGTTTGGATGATAAAAACTACAGCTGTTGCAGGGACAATTAAAGGGCCAACTTTCTCCTTCCAGGATAACTGATCAAAACATACATTACTTTATAATTATCATTTGAAAAAAATACATAGAACTTTTATCAGATAATGTACAATTATGTGATTTTTTTAAAAAATCATTTAACAGCCTCAATACATTTATAGTTTTTTGGTCTACACATTTAAGAAATGACTTTAGCTTTTATTAATCCAATCATGTTTTTATGCAAAGAAAAAACTCAGAGTGATCATGAACATAAATTATGTAAACCATACCATTTAAATCAGTATCATATTTATCAGAAATAATTGCCACTGTCCACTGAAAAAGGTGCATTTCCATAATTTCCCCTGCAATTTTATTGGAAAAACCCACAATATATGTAACACACTAACATTAGGAATTTCCTTTTTATTCAATACTGATGCGCAGACTCCTTAATTTTAGTTAAGGAGACAAGAAAATGTGCCCTAAGAAGTAATAGTATTTGGACTTGGCTTTTAACTTGTACTTTTGGTGGAATATTCACATGTTGCTGACATAGGAAGACTGTCTGTATACCTATTTTCCAGATCGCAGACTTCTAATATGACTTCCCTGGAGTTAAAAAACAATCCTAATGTTAAAAGGGGATTTTATTCCTTAACAGGTACTTTAAAAAAGTTATTTGGACAATAAAATTTTCTTTGGTAAATTTTGTAATTAATGAAGCTGTAAAAAATTTCCTCTAATAAACTTAATACTGAGCTGTTTATAACTCAAATACAGCAAACCAGATTCTTATTAATTCTGTAGGTGGGAACAGATTGTCCAATTAAGTTCATTTCTCTCTGAAAATAAAAGAATCTCTTTGTTAGACTTACCTTCAAGTACACAGTTTTAAAAAAAGGACTCACTTATACTTTAAGCTTTTAAGCTACATACACCTACTTCTATTTTTTTTTGTAAAATCTGTATCAATTATAATAGGCAGAGTAGCAGATATGAATATGCTTTAATTTGTAAACATTAGGAACACATTTTCTCAAAATTCAAAAGCAAAACCCAGAACCTGTTTCTGTGCTACACTGCATTATTTCACACCATTCACAGCTTTCTGCTAGCACCTATCCTGAATTATTTGCTTTCTAGTTCTCATAGAACTAAAGGCTAAGATTACAGAATGCTGAAGAAATGACCAAAGTTCTGACTCTGTGATCAGGTTAGTAGACATGAGCTTTCATGGGCAGGAAGATGTATGGTGAGCCCTGTGTGGTTATTTCTTATGTTGTTCAGTGTCAGTATGATACACTCAATTAGGTATTCACAATACAATATTAAACTTTGTCTTATGTTACCAATTATGACCAACTTGGAAAGTTGTACCAGTTTTGGTGACTCATGATTTTATCAGTGCTTTTAATTTTACACTCATCTTCTTTTAAATCTGGCAAATACTCCAATTTTTAAGAGTTTAAGTTATCACTATCTACTTGGTTTTCATATAACTTATTTTAAAAAGCACTTTTTAAAAAGTAGTACAAATATGTAAGTGTTTCAGCCAACTTGGTGAAACAGTGACAGTAATCATTCAACTTGAAAGATAGAAAACCTCATGTTCAGACTGTGTAACATAGTCACAGTATGGAAAAGCTGCCCTAAAATTCTTAACAGATTTTCTGATCACTAGCATGACCTATTGAACTTTTCAAAACTGAAAAGCAAATATGTAACTGTAACACTGGTTTTTAAAAACTAACTCTGTAATGTAATCCAAGATCAGAAATGGAAGTGCTCCTTCTTGCCAGTGTTTGTACAGTATGCTACCCATTAGGACACATACTAGTATTTTTATTTACAAATGAACATGCAGAGAATTAAATAAGACAACTGATTGTCAACAACTAAAGGACCAAAAATTGGACTCATACAAACCTCACAAAGTGAGATAGGAAGAACACCCCACTTCATTAAAATATTCACAAAAGTAGTGCAAACAAAACAATGTGAAAGAAGTTATTCTTAGTATTCCAGTGTCTAATAAATATAATTAAGATTACACATTGGAAATATTGAACCTTATATAGCTGAGACTACCACAGTGAAAACATTTTATATGGTATATACAATTTTTTTGACATCATGGTCACTGTTCAATTATGGATTCTTAAGCTTCCCATTATGAACCTTTTTCAGTTACATAAGGAAATATTGCTTTTATCTGCTCCAAGCACAGTAAGGTCCAACCTCTCTCTATACTGGAAACTAATGTAATTATATTTATTTCATCTTTATAATACTCCATTGTACAATACAATAACTGGCCACCTTGGTGACTAAAAGCTGGCTGATTTAAAAATTACTTTAAAGTAGCTAGAAACACTGATCAAGCCATTTTTTAAAGTTTATTTTGCACTTAAATAAATCTTCACACATATAAACAACATGGCAGCATACAACTCTTATGTGGCAGAAAATCCGTAAGGCATAAATTAGCTTAAAGAATGATGTACCTATCCTTATATCTCTATAGACACCTACATTTTTAACATTTCCCCATCTATACTTATCACCCTTCATTTTTTTTTCTAGATTTAATACTTTTCTTAATGTGCTGTACTCACCAACTACTAGACCAAAAATGTAAAGCAACTGCAGAAATGGAAAATGTTACATACACTGACCACAGTAAAGAGAGGCAGTGGGGTATAAGTATGCATTTGCCAGGAGACAAGGTCTGATTCTGGCTCTGCTTCTTTGTTATGTGATGGAGTCAGGTCACAACCTCTTCGAGCCTCCCTTTCCTGAGGCTGAATGTGTGTGCGAGGGGAGACTAGCTAGAGTGTCTCCAGGGTCTCTTCTAGCACAAAAATTCTGATCCAATAAACAGGCACAGAAGAGTGGAGTTTTGGAAAAGTAAGGGTGGTGCTTAGGGCATTAGCATTTAGGTTACAACCATTTTTCTCCTAGCTTATTAAAATATTTTCGTATTTTAAAACTTCTAAGGTAATTTCTCACTTTACATTTAAACTTTGCTTTTAATAACATGACTTTAAATTTTATCAGAGTCCCAAAACCTTCAGATGTTTCTTTGTATTCCTTAATCCTGACACGATGCATCAATCAAGTTATTTTATTATAGAAAACAAGTATTGTGTCCCTAAATATATTTTCTATAGACTACTTTTTAAATTAAAGTTAAAAATATAAAACAAAAAGTTGTTGTGTCAAAGGATCAAGTATGAGTTGCTGGAATGTATTTGTTATGGTTGTTATAAACCTTAAGCAAACCTATTTTAAATTAAGTTCAGATATATAATGCAGCAATTTTTTTTTAACTTAGAAAATTTGATACTTTAACTAACTCATTTCATTTTACCTGTATCATGCATAGCAAATCTAAGACCCTGAATGCAAAGTTCAAACCAAATGAAATGTTTCTTTATTGGGGTCAAATAAGAAGACTTGAAGGAATGGAAAACAATTAAATGAAGTCATAAGACATTAATGGCTATGCACATACACAAAGCCTCTAAAAAAACCCTCTTACTCATACACAGATGGAGATTAATGAAGTCCTCTATGTTTAAAAAGTTTTAAAACTAGCTTTTCAGGTATAGCATAAAATTCTTAACCAAAGGGAATTTTTATGTTTTGCTGTAATTTGGTTATTTCTTTAATCAAAGAAATCTTTAACAAAAATCACCCTTGGTTTAGATGCCAGTACACACAACTTTTTAAAACCTGGTATTTTTTTTTTTTTTGCCAAGATCTCATTCCCTATTAAGTACAAAGTTCTTTTTCTTGTGTACCTGAAACCTTGTCTTCTTTAGTATGTGGTACATTCATATACCTCATTTATTTTTGCTGTTTAAAATTTTTTCTGCTGCCTTTGACATCCCATAGTAAAAGGAAAATAAAGAGATATCTCAAATACCTCTGTGATCTACTTGTATACATATCACACACCCACACCCACACCCACACCAAGCAAATGCCTATCAACTTTTAGCTTTCCTTTGGACTTTGGCAATATTAAGGACACCAGTTCAGGTTCTAGTTTTCCATTCTCATGAGCTAAAATAAATTACAAACCAGCAAATTCAAACAAGTACCTCGATAGCAAGACCCTGTCTCAAAAAGACAACAAGTACCTCTCTGTTCTTATAACAATTCCAACATAAAGCTCCCCACATCATTTTTTGAAAAAAGAAAAATGCTCTTATAATTAAAACAAGGGAGGGGAGATTCTTACATATGAAAAAACAAAAACTTTTTTCAGTTATTTTATTATCAAAGCCTACTGTGAGTTTAATTGGTAGAGATACTTTTTTAATGAGAATATTTGCTTTCTATAAACTCACTATATTTTTCTTTCATAATAACTAAAAATGTCTAAATGTACAAAGCACTCCATAGTAGTCTGTGAAACTGTAATTTATACAAGTTCAAGTTAAATACTGTTTCCAAAAATCTAATGTATTCCCTTCTATATCCAAACATTAGAGCCGAGACTCAGAAGAGGTTGTAATAGTCTTATTCAACCAAATCAAAATGTAAAACTTTTAAACAAGTAATGTACTTTTGTGGCCTCTTAACAGTTACCAAATGCTACTTACATACATTCAATATCGAGCTTACTGGCATGATTTTAAAGTTTTATAAAAACGAGAAATTGCAGATATATGATTAGAAGATACACAAATTGCATCACGTTAAACACAAAGGCAGTGTGGTCCTTGTAGGGAAATCAAGTTAGTACCCCCTGGTAGAAATGTTCTATAAAAATGTGTCACATTGAAGTATCAGTGTTTTCAGCCAATTATCTGTCCCTGATACATTTCCTTAGAATATATAATTTATCAGGACTTTAAGTTTCTTAATCCAAAATACTTGACTGAATTTAGGTACATCTAGAAAGCAGCTGAAAGGGTTTCTCCAATAGTCTTGACATCTCACAAAATGGACTGAGAAATCCCTCTCTTTACCTGAAGACGTACAATTCTACTTCAGTCATCATCAGCTCACAAAAGAGAAAAAAAGCAAATCAAACCTCTCCTCACACACAAGAAACAAAACCCCTTCCCCCCACAAAACCGCAGCACCAAGTCAATCATTCCTGGGAAACAGAACATGCCCCTTGGATTCTCTGATTTGTTAGCTGTTCAAACTAAAAGGAGAAAAAGGACCTTAAGTCTTGGTGGGAAGAGGGAAGACATGTTAGCAATGACTAGAGAGCCATTGAGAAAGTGCATTATCAATTACACGATGGGTATAGAGGCCTCCCCCACCAAAGGAGGTGGTCGTAAATTGACTCAAATGCCTTAGTAATTGAACGTTTATATCCCCGGGATAAAGGAAAGGGGGGAAAAGGGCCACCCTTATTTTAATGAAAAAGTGCAGTAGTTTACAACCCTTTCCCATGCTTCTTGAGAAAACAATTGCACAGTCTCAGAGAAGTCCAAAGTCGTAGTAGAATCTCTGAGGCACTCCTGGTTAAGAGAACAAATATGATCCAGTCATTTTCATAGTTCTATAGATTATGTGAACAAACCCGTTTTTGTTTTTAAACAAAAGCCAAAGATCATTTCATAGGGATCGCATCCAGCATTTCCTCTAACGCACCTCAGTCTCACAGTGTTGAAATGGGACTGATCCACCTACGATGGATTGCACATCACCCAAGGAGGAGGGAAGGCATGGGAAGGCAAGCACTTCACACTGCTCACAGCACACGATGAACAGGGAGGGGCACAGGTAGAGACATGGAAGGAGAGAAAGAAAACCTTATTGCTGTTTCCATACAAAGTATAGTATGAATATATCTAAACTAACCCAAGTCGGACTGTGATGACCAGCATTTCACGAGGTGGGATGAAGTGTCTTCTTGCACAACAAAGTGTTCAGTTACAAGGAAGGTGGAAAGAGGAGGGGATGTCAAAGCTACACCTGGGATATCAGCTGCATATTGAAACTTGGGGAGCGGGACTGCTTGGTTAAAGGGGCTCCTGGGCTGAGGAGCTCTTTCCCATCACCAGCCTGACCCAGCCGGTCTTCCTGGAGGCTGATGGTCGAGTATCGGTTAGCACTGTTAGCCGCTAGATTGGTGACGCCCTCTGTGCCGACCCCAATGCTGGTACCTGCTTGGCTGCCGTTCACGTAGTCAAAGGACTTACTGGAGGAAGCACTGGCTGTCCGGATCAGACTCAGACTGCTGGTTTTTGGCACCACTTGCCCAGCAGGCAGGCTCAGGTGTTTCTTCATGGGTGTCAGCTCAACTGAGTCTACACTAAGGTCAGTTGGCTGCTGCCCATACTGTTTGCGAACTACTGACTCTCGAGGGCTCTCAATGGATTTGGTGCTGGAAGCTGCCTCTTTATCTTTGGCTGAACGCCCAGTGGCTGCTTTCCGCAAGCTTCCCCTCTGAGAAGAGGAGGATGCTTTGGTCCCAACTGGTTGGCTGCTGAGAGAAGCCCCTGACGAAAACCCTTCATCAGCATCATTCAGGTTTGCAAATTCTTCTCCATTTATGCTTTCAGCACCTAAAAACACAGAGAGACTCAGGACCGTTGGGTTAAATGAGAGGCAGACATGAACAACACTGAGCTCATCTCAAGCAATGTCTGCTGCACGCTGCTAACGGCCTTACTGTTAAGACTTCATCTAAGTAACTTGGAAGAATAAACCTAAATCTACAAAAACCAGTGTTCATTTAGTGTAAATTAGCCCAGCTTTGGGAAAACTATCCAAAATCTAAAGTATACTAACAATTAGACACTTAAAACTAGGTAAAACACAACATTTTGTCATCACAAATTTTTAATACACACTGTCATCAATTTGAGATGACCATAGCTACCTATTCAATAAACACAGACAACTTTTTCCTTGTATCATTTTTAACCTACCACAGGACAGACTGCACAAGAGAAACTCCCTTCTAATTTCAGGTATCCAGAAAGGCACCAAAAACTCAAACCCCTCTTTCTAAGTACAATAAAATGTTATATTTACTAAAGTTAACTGCTTCGATATGATTTTACAACTTTTAATGTGGAACTAGTACGTTTTCTAACTCACAACTAAAACACCACATGGCTTCCAGAAATGTCACAGCCCTGCTGAGTCTCATGTTCTTCTCTCCTCACTGGTCTTCCTCCCCATTTTCTTATCCATTAATGTGAAGGAAACACTATCAGAAGCAGGGGTAGGAATCCAGCAGGGATGTTTAAGACAGACCTTTTTGGTCAACATTATGTATTTCTATAATATAACAGCACTGAGATATTCTACCATTGTGGTCACAAAATACTGTAATAACATTTCATGCAGAATGTGCATGTAATTAGTGAAAGAATCTTTATCTTGGGTTTTTGTGGAAAGAAAAGCATGTAATAATACACAGAGCTTGTAGTTTCCACAAAGCCCAGTTCTCTTACTGAAAATGTAATCAATCTCTTAGAAGTTAATATATTTTCTTTTTTTAAAAATTGATATTGGCTTGCTACATTGCCATGGCTGCAGATTTGCAAACTGTTTAATCTGAATCTATAAAACAGATATTAATGTGATATTTAAGGTAAAATGTTAGGATACTAAACAAATACTCTGATATTTTCCTAAGCAAAATATACAAAACACAATCTTTAACATAATACCTGGAAGAATAAAAACATGTTCTTATATGGATTAATTTCTTCTAAAGAAGAAATAGAATATTCTTAAAGCAAAAGCACCTTGTTATACTATATACTGTATGTATATGTATGTATATATATATATACATACACACACCCACACACCCAGCAGTTTTATAGAAGTTTAATTATCATGCAAAGCCATGTGAAGATGCATTTACTAACAAGAGTAGTAGCTGACACCACTTCTCTCAACCCCTTCAAAAGAACTGTATAAAATGTACCTCAAAAAAAGACTATATTTCTGTGGCATCATTTTAGTAATTTACTTGGTACTAAAAAACTCCAAATTGCCCTAAGAACAGATAGTTATTGGCTCAGAATTAATATTAGTGATATAAAACTTTGAGCAAACAGAAATGAATTGTTGAGTTTATCTAATTAGGAAAAGAGACTGAGAGACTTAGTGCTAGCTTTGAATCTTGTCACATGCAGATCTGATGCCCAAACAATATGGCCATAAGAGATGATGGAACATAAAAGCCACCATGCAAGAGAATCTACTAGTGTTTTATACACTAAGAAGCCTGTTTCAGTAAGGGAACAGTGACTATACTTGTATCGTAAGCACTACCTTCAGTTTAGTGATGGGCTGATATTTCCCCTTCAATTTCAACAGATAATAATTTAAATTGGAAAACTTTAAAGTGGTCATACTGCAAAATGTGGTTTTGGAAAAAAAAAATCAATTACCTACATTAATCCAGAAGCTTCAGTATACTACAAAATCACCAACGTTTTATTTTTTTATTTTATTTTTTGAGACAGGGTTCTGGCTATCTAACACAGGTTCGTCTTGAAGTCATTATGGAGCGCAGGTGTTGGCCTTGAACTTGTGACAATCCTCTTGCCTTGGCCTCCGGAGTACTGGAATTACAGGCCTGTGTACTGTGCCTGGCCAATGTTTTTTCTGGGGGGAGGGGGGTTTGGGGGGTCTTTTTGAGACAGGGTCTTGCTATGCAGTTCAGGCTGGCCTTGACCTCACTGACTTTGTAGTCCAAACTGGTCTTGAACTTGTTAATGATCCTCTTGCCTCAGGCTCCTGAGTGCTGGGATGACAGGAGTGCGCCACCACATCCTGTTCAGACACTGTTTTCATAATTTCTTTCTTTTAAATAAAACTTCAAGTAATAAAATAGCAACTGTGTTTCACAATATTTTTCCTCTTTAATTTTGTCCCTGTGTGACAATACTATTCTTGATCTAAAGAATTAAGCTTTTTTTTTTTTTTTTGGTACCGTGGAATTGAACTCATGACCTTGCACTTGCCAGGCAGGTGCTTATGCCACCGAGCTAAATCCCCGGCCCTCATGATCCAAAGAACTAACAATAATTTTTAGAAAATGCTTCTATTCATACCTGCCTTCCTATAGTCAGCTTCCACTAATAGAGATTTAAACTACAAACTAAGAGATTAAAATAAAAGATCAAGTCAGTTTTTAGAAATTTCAAACATGCGCAAGAAACTTCCTTTCTAGTCCTGTGGCTACACTCTTCCATTCCCCTCCCTAAACTGAGTTTTACCAGTAGCAGGAGACACTGCAATGTTTAATAGGATACTGAGAAGAAATTACTATTCTGACTCCTTTTTCTTTTTTTTGGTGCCAGGCATTGAACTCATGACTGCACACTTGCAAGGCAAGTGCTTATGCCGCTGAGGTAAATCCCCAGCCCCATCTGGCTCCTTTTTCAAAGTGTTTGACTTCTGCTGAGCGTGATGGTGCAGGCCTGTAATCCCAGCACTTGGGAGGCTGAGGCAGGAGGATCGCCAAGAGTTCAAGGCCAGTTTGGGCTACATGATGAGGTCGAGGCCAGCCTAGACCACACAGTGAGACTCTGTCTCAAAATAAAAACAAAAAGTATATGGCTTCTCATTAATTGGAAGCAATGCTTCAGACTAATATGACACTTTCTAGAATTTCATCAAGTGTTAAACATTAACATAATACTATATTTAGCACAAATATTCTTGACATCCTAGTAATGGTAGTAGATGTACATCGAGTGGCTCATTGATGATTATCAAGAATATTAAAAAATGGGCTGATGCTCAATTTAGGGAAACTCCAGGTTCTACATCTATTCACAGTTTCATTTTCACATATTTATACAAGACACAACTGAATGTTTGCTAGGAACAACATGAAGAGTTATAAAAACCAAACAGGAAGGCTGCATCTTCCACAGCCATACAAAGAAGGCTCTCTGGACAGTGCCACTCTCTGGGCCCCTTGTCATGAGCAGGCAGCACTGTTCTCTGCAGTAAGCTGCATCCCGGCAAAGGGTATAAGACAAGAGGGCCTACTTAGGTTTTTACTGAGCATGCTCAAATCTCTACAGCACCAAAGGGCAGGAACTCATTCAGGTAGAAATTCATTGCTTTAGGATGTTTGGTCTTTTTTTGAGACAGGGTCTCGCTATGCAGTTCAGGCTGGCCTTGAGCTCACTTTGTATCCCAGGCTGGTCTCAAACTCACAATGATCCTCCTGCCTCAGCCTCCTGAGTGCTGGGATTATAGGTGTGAGCCACCACACCCGGCTCTGGTCTTTATAAGTAAAAATACACAACCACTTTTACAAATGCTTGGTTTATTTCACAAACTGCAGAAAGCCGCTACAGTGGCAATGGCAAGGAAAACTGCCTGGCTACAGTTCCCCGTTTTACAACACTAACTCCTGCAGCAAAACAGCAAGTAACTTTTCCTGGACAAGAGAAGCATTTTTTCATAGAGATAGGGAGGTGGGATTTTCTACATTGTAGAAAAAAGTATCTACTAGGGTTTTGACCCTAAGTAGTACATTCAATTCTGGTAACTAAACAAGCATTACATGACATTATGACATGTAGTGTGCACCAGGTAGCACATTTATGGATGAAAGATACCCGTCATTTGCTAGTTAGACCTAATTTACTTGACCTACAGATTCTAAAAAGCCAATCAATACTAGACATTCTGCCAAAAGGGTAAAGCATTGTTAACTGAACACTATAGAAATACAGATAAATTGGCCAGTTCCACTTCAATTTCCCAAGAATACTAAGTTCTAAAAATCTCCTGACAGGTTCTTTTTTTTTTTGGTACCAGGGATTGAACTCACAACTGCATACTTGCAAGACAGGTGCTTATGCCTCTGAGCTAAATCCCCAGCCATCCTGACAGGTTCTTAAAGAACAAATTATTAAATAAATACATTCATGCTGACTAATAAGGCTCAAAAATAAACATGCTCAGTAACGTAAAAACTCCAAGCACTTGCAGACTGTGGGAGACAGGCCCTGCTTGTTAGTAGCCATGCCAAGCTGCTCTTGGATCACACGGACGCACACTCCAGGCCAGCACAAAGGGGAACTGAAGAGTGAACCTAACCTGGTGCTAGGCATAGGGGAGGAGGGGTGCTTTGCAAGGAGGAGCTAGTAAACCCTGGGGTGGTAGAAACACACACTAGAACGGAGAGATGCTCTGCGGGGGAGAGAGAACCACGGTTCTTCTGCAGCAGCTGCCTCACTGACTTGTGCCTCCTCATCTCTGTCCTACCCTCTGTTGTGGCTGCTGCTGAGTTGGGCTCCGACGAGCCGCGCTCAGGGGTCCTGCGCACCAGCACCTCCCCCTCGTACACGCGTTTGATCCCTAGGTCAGTGGAGCCGTGTTGGATCGGGGAGCCAGGAATACTCGAGTCAGCCTCGTTTGAGAAGTCAAAGCCATCTGGGATTCAACATATAACATTTTAGTGCTTTTGTGCTGCTCTGCTCTCTCCTGAGCACTCTGACCCAGGCAGGTTAGAGAATGTATATAGGGATAGGCTATTAGCACAACATTACTAACACAGTTATGTGTGTGTGCACAGCTTGCACACACACAAGGTGGCAGATGAACAATGTGAGGTTTGCAAGTGGATAAGACAAGAATAGGGATCGTTATAATGGCAATTGGTATGTCTTTGGCAAGACAGCTTGACTGTTCCAGTCTATGAAATACTGCTGGGCTCAGCACGTATAAGTAAAGAAAAGCAAAGACAAAAAAAATCTAAAAACAAGAACCGTTTTGGTATGGGTTACAGTGTCACACTGTCAGTCTGGCTGGTTAAAGAGTTTCCTCCCACAGTGCTCATACATGCACCTCCTCTTCCAAGTAAATAGCTCAAATAACTTTGTTTCTACTGTTATCATAAGTTCAGAAAAATATAAAAATCAACCTGGTCTTGTTTTCTGTTTTAACATTCACAGAGCAGTCTAACATCTTTATACATATTTATATGTATTAACACTAAAACAATTTTAAGCATTTAATGCCTTTTTTTTGTTTTGTTTTGTTTTTTTTGTTTTTTCAGACAGGGTCTCATTATGCAGTTCAGGCTGGCCTTGAACTCACTTTGTAGCTCAGACTGGCCTTGAACTCACAGTGATCCTCCTGCCTCAGTCTCCTGAGTACTGGGATTACAGGTGTGTACCACCATGCCTCGCTCTAGTGCTATTTTTAAAAACCAAAAATCTTTCATTATAGAGTTCTCTATGTAGTAACATGACCTGTGCAATCTGACAATGTTCCTGACATATAGAGCAGACTGTGGGGCTTTGTCCTTACCTTCCCTTCTCCATCTGTGACGACGGATTGAAGCCGTTGTGATTGCAGTCCGAGAAATCCTCGGCACTGTTGGGGTGACCTCCACTTTCAGGACTTTCTGGCCTTCTTGTGAGGAATCAGGAGCATCAAATGGTAGCGAGTTTTTCATAGCATTGGCAACCTAAAATGATAATATAAGTCTATATGAATTTACAACCAACATATACTTTTTGGCTATTCTATACTTCATGTTTCCACCTTTTGCATAGGCCTTCAAACTTGTACTGTTGCTCCACCCATCTCTCCTTCCCCCTCCCCACCCTCACTTGTTGCTTTTGCTATTTTCCATCACCAAATAGTTGTCCCTCTGCCACGTACCACTCCACCTTGGAGCCAGTTGATTATGGACTGAAACCTTTACAAACTGAGCTAAATAAACCTTTTTCTCCCTTTAAAAAAAAATAAATGTACTATTTTACAAAAATATTAGAAAGGTTTGTATTGCCAATGTTCTGTATTCTCTCTTTTTTATTTTTTGAGACAGAGACTCATTAGGCAGTCCAGGAAAATCTCCAACTTGTGACGATCTTTCTGCCTAAGCCTCCTCAGTGCTGGGATTAAAGTGTGTACCACTACACCCAGCCTAGGTTGTAATCTTTTATATAGGCTTTTAAATAAATGAGCATTTATCTTTAAAAATGTGAATCACATATGCTATGGACTCTTTTAAGTTAACTTTTAAAGAGAAAAAGCATTTAACATTTGTGTCCTGGTATAAAACAAGTTTCTGACTGTTCAAATGATAAATAACATGCAAAATTTAATCCCTGATGAGCATTAGACCTCTCCACACCTGCATAGTTTTAGCATTACGTCCCATTCTTTCTGCTAAGTTGGATGATGAGTAACTGGTATCAGACCCAGCCATGCTCTGTAACTGGGCAGCGCAGATCCAGCAAAGGTCGTGAGCTAGCACGCCACCTTCCTCCCTCCCTCTCCACCGGTGTGGGATGGAACAACTTGGACAGACAAGTGAGACTGACCAGCCCACCAGACCTGCTGCCTGGCCCATGGCTGATGGAGGGGTACAGGATTAGGTCTCCTGAGTTTAGTTGTTACCATTTTCTACAGACAATGCTGATTTATGTGCCAACTACTCCCTTTATCATATGGCTCCAGCGATGAATAGGGGTCACTTCCCCTTTATGTATAATATCTTGGATGCTACTTCAATTTAATTTATAAGCCTGTTACAAGGATAGACCAAGAATTTTAAGTTTCATAAATACAAACTATTATTTTGAAGATGTACCTTTCAATTTTGTTATCTATTTGTTTTAATGTAACTTACGGTAAAATTAGGAATGGTGAGCCAAGCTGGTGACACACACCTACCTACAATCCCAGCACTCTGGGAGGCTGAAGCAGGAGGATGGCAAGCTGGAGTTCAGTCTTGGCAATTTAGCAACTTAGACACGGTCTTAAAAAATAAAGGCTGGGGATGTAAGTCAGTGTGAAGGCTCTGGGTTTCAAGTTCTAGTACCCTTCACACTCACAAAAAGGCTTTTTTAAAAGAACTGCAAGTAGAAAGTGCATAAGTAATATTTATAAAATACTAGATAAGCTTAAAAACTAGAAAGCAATAAAATTTCCAGTTAAATCATCTAGATATCTATTAACATTTCAAGTTTCCTGTCTTATGTCTATTTCCCTTCCACTTAATACAAATTAATATTTTTCTTTAATATAAATTCTTAAACATGTAACTTTATCAAATAAACAAATTACTGTGGAACATTTAGACTACTTTTATTCCTTTGCAATTAAATAATACTGGCTGAGGGCTGGGGATTTAGCTCAGTGGCATAAGCACCTGCCTGGCAAGTACAAGTTTGTGAGTTCAATCCCTGGTACCAAAAAAAAAAAAAAAAAAGATAGCTAATAATACTGGCTGGGGGTTTAGTTCAGTGCATAAGTGCCTGCCTGGCAAGTGCAAGGTCATGAGTTCAATCCCTGGTACCAAAAAAAAAAAGAAAAAGAAAAAGAGAAAGAAATTAAGTAATACTGTATAGTTGTGCTTACTGTCTTTTGGGTATTTAGTTTCCAGAGATACACCACCAGGAAATCACACAAATTTCCAAAGTGCTACTGCACAGGGAAGGTCAGAGTTGTGCCAACACCTTGACACTGAACACCCTCTCTACTCCCCAGTGGAGGTGGACATTTGCCAGGTAACCAATTGTTTACATTTCTGACACTGTTCTTTAGAGGAGTGTGTAATCTTTCCTATTCAATAGCATTTTAGTTGTGATTTTCTTGTCATTATGCCTGCTGAGAATATTTTCATTTATGCACTGCACAGGAATGTGGTTTACATCTATCACCCTGCTGAGAATGCCCTCCCAACTCATGATCCCCATCTCTAGCCTACCAAGTACAGGTACTACATACAGACTTCTAGAGAACTCAGTAATTACTTAAAAACTTTTTTCTCTTAAATGACTTTGTAATGCTTAATTCTTTTATAAGAACTCTATTTTACCTTTTCTTTTAACCCAATAGTGCATTTTTAGTCATAGGCATATTTAATAAAGAACAAATGACTCACCAGTAGTGGTTGAGAAAAGAGTTCTAATTGAGCTCTATAAATGATATCATCAAGAACTTCCTGGCCAAGGTCCCATTGTCCATTATACCTGTGGAAAAGGAGAAAACATATCATCTTTTTATTTTTTGGGTAATGGGGACCGAATCCACACCCTCACACTTGCCAGGCAGGCATTTACGCTGCTGGGCTAAATCCCTAGGGGCACCTCCCACCTTTTTTTTGGAGATAGGGTTTCACTATGCAGTTCAGCCTGGCATAGAACTCACTGTGCAGCTTGGGCTGGCCTCAAACTGATGAAATCTTCCTACCTTAGCCTCCCAAGTGCTGGGATCACCGACATGCATCTCTATGTCTGGCCAATTTGTTGTTTTTAGTAAGGATCTCTAATCTTTAATACAACTTTTGTTTTGTGTTTTGAGATAGGGTTTCACTGTGTGGTCAGGCTGGCTTTGAACTCATTATGTAGCCCAGGTTGGCCTCGAACTTGGGGCAATCCCCTGCCACAGTGTCCCAAGTACTAGGGTTACAGGTGTGCACCACCATATCAGACATAACTTAACTTTTTAGTTGTTCTAAGTCCCACTACTTCAGTTGTAAAACAAGATTTTTCATACCAATCCTGAGTGCTGGGATTACGAGCATGCACCACCATGCCCAGACTATTTCTTTTATTTCTAAACTGTCCTAGTTTGGGGTATAATAATAAAATTAATATTTAAAATACTATGTTTAAAGCAGTTCAATCTGTGGGTGATGAACCTGTTTCAAAAAGCCAAAAACAAAATGTTTCTTTGTATAAATTGTTCTTTATGTTTTGATATTCAGAGTAAAGTAATTCATGGATTCATGAAAACTTGGCTTGTAAACAATGAAGAGATATATAGTTTTCTATACAGAAAGCCTGACAATTTCTAAGAGGATTCCAATTTTAGTTATCTAGTTATATTATACAATGGCTATTTAAAAAGTACTAAAAGGAAATCACATTAGAAAACAAAGATTTTTGTTCCATTATATAACAAATTCTGTATTATTTCTGATAAAGGAAGAAAGGAAACACAAAAAATATCCAAACATTAGGAAGAGTTTGTGAACTGCATACTCCACCTACTTACATGGCATAATAAACCCCTGTGAGAAGCTGCACCATAAATTCAGGATCCAATACTATTCGACCACAGAGTTCTTTCCAGTGTTTTTCACGTTGCCGAGGAAACCCACTCACACAAACCCTAGGAAAACACAGTATTTACCATGTGTGATTTCCTGATTCAGCAATTAAATTTTTTGCTTTCATAATTTCATTTATTCAACTGTTCATTCTTCAAATATTTAATGATGGCTGGCATATGCATCGCTGTTTTGAGCCCAGGATACAGTCATGAACAGGTAGATTAAACAGGAAGATTAAAATGTGTACCTCTATAAAGCCTGCATCTTAACTTTTCTCAAAAAGCTAACAACTTCTTTCATACATGTTCCCCTCCCCTCATCACACACATGTGCCTTTTACCCATCTCAAATTGTTTTATTTGTCTCAAATTGTATCATAGAGAATTACTAAGTGTAGAAATCTCAAAACAAAGTGATGTTTCAAAATACTACTGTCTGGCCGGGTGTGTTAGTGCATGCCTGTAATCCCAGCACTCGGGAGGCTAAGGCAGGAGGATCACTGAGTTTCAGGCTAGTGTTGGCTACAAAGTGAGTTCAAGGCCAGCCTGAACCACACAGCAAAAACCCTGTCTCAAAAAAGACAAAAACAAACAGATAAACAAATAACTATTGTTTGTAAAGCCAGTTTTGTTTTATTTACTTGACATTTTTATGGCTTTATTTAAGCAGAATAAAATATGCACGTGAGTCATGTATTCCTTTTGGCACCATGCAGTCCTGCACTGGGACTGCTGCTTCTGATGCCAGCCTGGGCTGCTCTTTCCACAACGGGAGGCGGGGTGAGCAGTGGCGACTGCTCAGTGGCAGCACCACAGCTCCTCCAGGCTGTGGACTAGGACTTCCGGAAGCCTGCTTGCTTCCTTGTTGCTTCCATAACCAAGACTTCCTCCTTGAATCTCTCTGTGCCCTGTGATCAGCACCCTTGGGTTTCTTGCAGTGACGCACATTCTGGTGCATCCTGTGAGCGAGGGTAGATGAACTTCAGGGTCCTCCTCTGTGGCTCTTGGGATTGGAGAGTTTGAGAGCAGCCAGGAGGCCCACAGGAGGTGCTCCCACCTCACAGGTACCAGAAGCAGAGAGCTGGGGGCTGTTTCCTACCACAGAACCATGGACTCTCCCTACCTCCCACCCAGCCCAGAGATCCTTCCAAAATACTATTCTTAATAATGATCAAATCTGTAATGTAATATTATTTTAATTAATTAATTTTTCACAATAATTGTGAGTCCAGAAAAGAAATGTATAGTATTTAGTGACTTACAGTCAATAAAATTTTTTAAAATTTCATATACAGGGGGGATTTAGCTCAGCGGCATAAGCGCCTGCCTTGCAAGCACACAGTTGTGAGTTCGATCCCCGGTACCAATTAAAAAAAATTTTTTTTTCACATACACACACACGCATTTTACTTACAAGTCAGTGACCAATAACCTATTCCAAGTTGTCAATGGCATTATATTAAGACAGAATAGTGTGGAGAAAGTCCAGTGGAAATTCAATTTCAAGAAAAGAGTAATATAATGTCAGACTACCAAATAAGAGGCCTGCTCATTTATTCTTCAACAAATGTTTGTCGGTAGCAGGTCTCCAGGGTACTTCATATACAGTTAAAATAACCCAGTGAGCTCTCTCTGGCTCTCTCGCTTTCCCAACTTGACGTGTGGAGACAGACACATGGCTGCTGCCTGCAAGCCAAGAAGAAAAGCACCTGCACCAGGGACCTACCGGGCCTGCACCTCGACTGTGGACTTTCCAGTCTCCAGAACCGCAAGAATAAACTGCTGTTGTTTTATAAATAACCCAATGGTTATTAAAAATTATCCCAGTATTTAGATATTAGAAATTGTATCATTTGCAACTAAAAAGACAGAAAAATGTTGAAGCTGGGCAAGGTGGTGCACACCTATAATCCCAACTATTAGGGAGGCAAAGGCAGAAGAATCTCATGTTTAAGAGCAGCCTTGACAAAAACAGGTAGCTCAGTGGGAAAGGGCTTGCTTATTAGCACCTGTGTTCATCAATCCCTGGCATATTCTCTCCCCCGCCACCACGATGGGAAACTTGAAAATGCATAAAGAATACTAAGCTTTTCAAAATTCTTTAAGGAGATATATAAACAAGTATTAGAGGACTAGTACCTCTGCCATAGCTTTTGTTACTAAGAAACTATTAAAGATGATGATAATGCTGCCATATTTCTTTAAATGAATCCCAAACAGCCACTTAATAAATTTATCTGTAGATCAGCTGTAAGGGCTTAACCATTGTATTTTATAGAAAATACAATTTAGGCTAATGATGAGAACTGGTGTTAACCATTAATATTACTACATGCTCATTTAAAAATGTTATTCCAGGGGCTGGAGATATAGCTCAGTGGCTTAAGCACCTGGTAAGTGCAAGGATGTGAGTTCGATCCCTGATACCCCCCAAAAAAGAAAAAAAATTCCAGGCAATATTATAATTACTTTAGAGAACCTCTAAAATTGACATAGCATTTAGATTAGGTTTCTCCCAATTAGCAAAATTAATGTTTTGTTATAAAAGCACTATAGTTTTCCCAGGAACACAAAGCATGCAAATGGGAATCTAAGTATTTGCAACACTCTTTTCAAGGATTTACACTCTGGGTCATCCTTGAAGCAGAGCTGTGACTTGCTTCCCACAGAAGGCTGCATCAGAGAAAGCTCACGATCATGTGACTATGTGGGCCAAGATGACTATGTGGGCCAATATCCTGGGGCTTGCTGGCTTACCCTAAGGCCATCGCTCTGAAGCAGCGGGCTGCCATACCATAGCCCATGTGGCATGGAACTAAGGGTGGATCCAGCCCCCAGTCCTCCAGGCATAGCCTGGCAAACACTAAGCAAAGGACCCAGCTAAGCCAGACCTAGATTCCTGGCCTGTGTGCACTATGAAATCACACATGTGTGATGCTTTAATAAAGATGAGTCATCTGTTATACAGCATCAGAATGCTAATATGCCATTCAACCTTTTGGGGGTCAGGGGCTCAGTTTCCTCAAGTAAAAATCAGTTGAACAGGTAAACTCAGAGCTGAAATTCTGGGACTATGTATTACTCTAATCTTTTTCAATTGTGGAAATTTAAATTTTAGCCAAATTTGTCCAAAGTATTAGTAATTCTGGGAGAACCACCAGTCTCCTGAGATCTGCGCCATGTTGGAACTTAGGGCGCCAGGAAACCAAGCAATCAGCTTGCTACCCTGGTAAGTGGCTGTGGCCTGGCAAGCTGTGGCCACCACAGGGTGAGAACCATTAGTGTCTCCTGAAATCCCCACCATGTTGGAACTTAGGGCGCTGGGAAGCCAAGCAACCAGCTTGACACCCTGGTAAGCAGCTGTGAGCCTACCACTGCTCCGGCTGAGAATCAAACTTCCCATCCTCCTTCCCCCAACATCCCCTTCCTGTTAGTAATTGGGAGCCAGAGGTCTGAGCAGCTCTTGGGAGGTAGACCACATGCAGTGTAGCAAATAGGGGGGATTTCCTTCTACCATCTCTTTGAAGGCAAATATTGTTATCATTGTTTTGATTTGTTCTGATTAATTGTACTGCTCTATTCAATATTCTGCTTTGATAAGTTCTATAATGTTCTGCATTTCCTTTGATTTTGCTATACTTGATTGAAAGAACAACTATTGTGAAGATAATGAAATATACTATGGTACCTATTACTGTTATCCTGGTAACCTGCTGTGAAGTCCTATACCAATTTCACTGCACTGTCAACAGGCTTTGTTCTGTCTTGTTCTGTTGTATTTTACTACCTTCAAAATAACAACAACAAAAAAATTTTAAAAAGATAACAAAGTAACAAAATACCCCCCAACTCCCAACTCCACCAAAGCTGATCCATGGGGAATGGATGAGGAGAAACTAAAAAACAGCAACAGAATTATATAAGGTGATTAAAAAGTAAGCAACAACAACAAAACAGATCAGTAAGGTACTGAGCAAGCTGAAACATGATATAACTAAACAGATAATGGAATTAAAAAGCAAAAGGAGGAAAAGAAAGTGCTCTAAAGGATATAACTGCATGTATGTTTAAGTGTGCAGGATTGATAACCATGTTGCTAAGTTTTTGTTGGATGGTTGAACAGAACTGTTTGCAGTCTCATTGTTTGAATGTCCACTTTGTATGCTTTAATTTTGTAACTTGAACAACTATATCTAAGAAGATAATATATAATTTATCAAGTAGTGATTTCTTACTGTTTATTTTTTTGAAATTCTGTATTGTTGGGGCTGGGGATTTAGCTCAGTGGCACAAGCTCGAGGTCATTGAGTTCGATCCCTGGTACCATGGGAATAAAAAAAAAAGAAGGAAGTTCTGTGTTGTTTCTACCCTTTTTTCTGTTTTGCTTTTTTCCCCCTTAAATATAATTTAAAAAAAAGAAATTCTGATTTGAGATTTTAATCTGTGAGACACAGACAACCACAGAGATAACTGATATCACAGCTACATTCTCCCCAACACAAAGGCTGTTATCTGTGATATGTATATAAAATGTTTACAGTCCTGGAGACTCTCCCAAGTGTAGCCCTTTGAACCTTGAGCTGAGGACCTGGCCAAGCCAGACCCAGAGACAGGAAACTGTCCATGTACTCAACACTCTCCATGCAAATTATAAAATGTACCATCGAGAAAAGGTATCACTAGACAATCTTAAACTTACATGCCTTGACCTAACTCCTTGTTCAGGAAAGAAATATTTCTTTAATGCTAAAATTATTCTCAAGAAGTCAGGAGGTATGACACGGCTTCCTATAGGGACGTAAGTCCTGTTAACTGCTGTGTCATGAGAGGCAGAACACTGGCAAATAACAAGCTCAATAACTATTGGCCAAATAAATGAATGAATATGAAAGTTGACAATAATTATTCTCACCTTGAGCCCATCTGACAAAGGGACTGGTAAGATGAGGCTGGCATATACACAATAGCAGAATTATAACGCAGCATGAGAAAACTCAAGACTTCAAACCTAGGGGGAGAAAAAGGAAAAAGTTTTACAAACAATATTTCTACCAGCGTATGCAATAAATTATTTATTTAGGGGATTGTAATGGTTGGTACACTGTGTCAATTTGCAAAGTTTAAAAGTTTAACTAAGGGGCACAGCAGGGAGGCAGGGTCTTCTTTGTAAACATCCTCATCCCCTGCAAGGAGGGCACAGAGGTGGTGTGAGTGCCCTTGACCACTACTGTGAGGATAGCCTGCATACATACAATATAAGGGAGGAAAAGGGGTTTGCTCCCTACATCTTTAGCTCTGGCTACTTCTGTTTTCTGCTGCTTTGAACTGCTGCCCCTGTGCCCTGCTACCCTGCTTTGGAGCCAGCTGATCATGGACTGAAACCTCCACAAACTGTGAGATAAATAAACCTTTCCACCTTCATTTTAGATGTCAGGTATTTTTGTCCCAGCAACCAGAGAAAAGTAACAAAGACAGAATTTGATGCAGGAGAAGTAGGGTCATTGCTGTGACTGTATCTGACCATGTGGTTCAAGAGCCTTTGGGACTGGCTTGTGGGAAGTGTGTGGAAAGGTTTGGAGATGCTGCCTGAAAGAACAGTACTAGGACACCTAAGCTGTTCTAAACAGGAAATTCTGGTCAGAGCTCAGAAGACTACAAAACTGGTGAAGACTAGGCTTGGAAGAGGGACTGTATTGGCTATTGGACCTCAGATCATGTACATTATGGCTTGGCAGAAAGTGTGTCTGTATTTTGCTCATGTCCTTAGTCTAAGATTATGGGTGGTGGATTAATTAAGCTGGCAGAAGAAATTTCATGGCAGTTGAATGTTGAGGCAGTAGCTTGCTTATTGCTGGGGTCTTTTAGCCAGATTTATGCTGAGAATCAAGAGCAAACAGCCCAGCAGGATGATTTAAAATACAGAAAGGAAGCTTTCGTAAAGCTGTTGAGGACAGACACAGTTGAGATCTCAATTGCTGAGAAAGAATAAAAGAACAAAAAAGATGGCCTGAAGGGATCACAAAAAGCAAGTTTCTACACTTTGCAGCCTCAAAACTGCATAAGTGAAAGACTGCTTTGATAAGAAAGCCAGAGAGCACCATGTTCCAGCATGGCAGTGGCCTAGAGAATTTGCTCCTCAGAACTGGATTCAGAGAACTCCAGGCAATCAAATCCTATAACCAAGAGAGAAGGAAGCCTGGTTACTGCTAGAGCTGGTAGCTGACCTTGGCATCATCCATGTGGCACTGATTTAAGGTGTTTGTAGAATGAAAGAGTTCTGAGATTAAAAACACTTCCAGCCACATTTCAAAAAAAGGCCTTGGAGGCCAGTAGTGTGCCCCTTGAAAGGCAGCATAAAAACGCCATAAGGATGGGGTCATGCAAGCCTTTCAGAGCTCACAATGTGCCACAGATTGCTTCAGATGCTTGACATCGAACTACAGGACTTAATATTTGCCCTGCTGGATTTTGGAAGACAAAGAAGTTTGCTCTTCCCCTATTTGCTCCTGTTGCTTTACTGTCTTCTGCCGCCTTGTAAGTGTTGCCCATGTACCATGCTGCCCTGTCTTGGAGCCAGCTGATTATGGACTGAAACCTCCATAAACTGAGCTAAATAAAGTTTTCCTTCTTTGACTTTGGGTGTCGGGTGGTTTGTCCCAGCAAATAGAGAAAAATACCTAAGTCGGGATGTTCATAATGTTGCCTTCTTACTGACCTTCATCATTTCTCCAAGATTTTTTTTTTCTTTTGTCTTTTTGAGACAGGGTCTCTCTATGCAGTTCGGGCTAGGCCTTGAGCTCACTTTGTAGCGCAAGCTGGTCTCGAACTCACAACGATCCTCCTGCCTCAGCCTCCCAAGTGCTGGGATTATAGGTGTGAGCCACCATGCCCAGCTATCTCTCACAGATTATTACAGCAGCCTCCTGCATGGTTTCTGTATCCATGTTCCCTGCTGCCTTCTCTTTTTCTTTGAGAAACAAATCACCACACCATCAAAAGAAGCCTATCTTCCTAGTCACTACACAATAAAACCCAAACCTCACAAGGGTCTTTTCAGTCTACACTCAACCCTCCACTGCTGTCATGCATATCATTCAGTGAACCTCCTACCACCCCACGAATATGCCATCTCCTAACTCTCTGATGTTAGGTGTGCTGCTCCGTCCTTCTGGTATACACCTTTTCATGTTGTGCTGGGCATATGCCCTCACACTGAGCTACACCACAGTGCAGCAGTTGATAACAGCCTGCTGCGCATGGTATGTGTGTCCTAAGTTTGCCACTGCTGGCCTGGTGTGTCAGTCATTTCTTTAAATCTGCAACCTACATGGGCCTCTCCACACTAAGCACATCCAGAATGACAGTACTGCTGTGTCTGTTGTACAAGTGCTGTGTGGAAAATGCTGTCCAGATAAACATGTTTGTTTTTACTTAAGGGAACCTTAGAGGAGGACCAGAGGATGACCTTGTGAGTAAACAATTCGGCCCTGGCCCAAGGGAAGTCTGGTCTTTGCTTCTGGAAAGTAATCTATGTCATATCTGACAAGAGTACCTTTGTTTAGGGCAGGGGCTGGTAACTCAGAAATCATGGTGTTCCTATCCACATGTGACATTTTTAGGGGGACTGGCCACACCAGGAAGAAACATGTGATTTATGTGGAGACTTCAGATCACCTGCATCAGCTGACTAGACCAGCATCATCCAATTAATCTAACAATCCATGCCTACATGATGAAGCCTCAGCCCAACCTGGATAACAAAGCTTGAGTGAGCTTCCCTAGAGCAACAGAGACTGTGTGCTGCCACACATCTGGGTCCTGACTCCCGGCAAAGGACAAAAGTCTTGTGTTCGGAGTCCTCGCATACTCTACCTTACACATCTCTCCCTCTGGTTGATTTTAATTTGTATCCAGGCCCCCCAGTACACCCTGACTGTGAGTATAAAAGATTTCTTATACCTTATTAAACAAGAGGGTGCAACAGCAAACACTGAGTTGCTGTTAGAAATGAGCACAGTCTGGGAATGGGGAAATTTGTAGTTTGCCTGATTTCAGGTACTATGTCCAATCTACAATCCAAAGAGCAAGGTGTAGAAGAAATAAAAAACAAAATGTAACACTACAACCAAAATCAAGGTGTAGAGAGCAAATAAACAGCCTGAGGGACGAATTCCTAAACTGCAACACTAAACATGAGTCCTGGTTTTGACTTTGCACACAAGATGACAATAATCAATACCAGATAGAGGTCATTTCATGGTGACTCAAGACTCTTATCCAAAAAATGCCTGGGACAAGAAATATTTCAAATTCTGCATTTTTTTAAAAAAAGTTTTCAGAATGTTTATGTATATATAATATAGTATCTTGGGCATGAGACCCAATCTAAAGACACATTCACATATGTTTCATGTATACCTTATACACAGAGCCTGAAGTTAATTTTATACAATATTTAGTGCACTGCTTTTTTTTTTGTACTAGGGATCAAACTCATGACCTTGTACTTGCCAGGTAGGTGCTTGTGCCGCTGAGCTAAAACCCTAGTCCCAGTGCAATGCTTTTTGATTGTGTCCCAATCACATGAGGTCAGGTGTGGAATTTTCGACTAGTGATATCAGGTTGGTATTCAGAAAGTTTCAGATCCCACAGCATTCTGAATTTCTGACTTTCAGATTAGTGATGCTCAACCTATGCTATGAACACATTTCATCTGTATTAAGTAGTCAACCTGTGGATTCTTTGTAGGGAGCAGCATGATAGCTTCATGGCTGCCGCTCCATCTCTCCCTCCTGTGGGCGTCCAGTGCGTCGGCCTACATTTCCCAGGATCCTTTCGCCCCACCCAGGAAATGACAGTGACCCATCAGTAACTTCCTGCCCCCGCTTCTTTATAAGCCAGGAGCATTGTTCAATAAAACGAGGTTTGATTGGGAAACTTCAACTTGCCTACGTCTCTCTCTCTCTTCACCCTGCCCCCGCCCCGTTTTCCTTCCTCTAGGGGAAAACCCACGCATTGGTCCGCAGGCCGGATCAATTCTTCTCATATCAAACCTGAATTGAAGTATTAATAGTCACTTATTACGCCTAAGTTCACAATCCTTATTCCACAGGTTTGACTGTTACCGGTTTTGCGCAGTGAATGTTTCCCTCTGAGGATGAAGATCACTGTAAACAACTCTGATGAGGTCGTGCTGACACAAAGCACCTTCAGTCAGAGCCATGGACCCAATCGTGGAGGGCTACAAAAATAAGACACAGTGTGAGGCACCATCTTTAAGATCACATAAACCTCTGTATCACAGAATCATATTTCGTTTAAATGAAAAGTAGATGCACTTTACTACCTTCCATTTTATTTCATAACGTGTTTCAAAGAACTTAATTAAAATCTATTATCCGGAAATATTCCATGCTAAAATAAGTCTAGGCTAAATAAGAGACATTCTAACAAGACAAAGTCCCAAGTGAATTAAGAAAACCAGCTACACAGAGCTATGAAACAAGCAGGCTATTGTGTGCTGGAAGGAAAATGGGATATGATTTTTAGAGCAAGGTTTTTTAAATGCTATCTTCACAATTTTATGCAATATCAGCCACTAGAAATCACAAGCTTGGTTTGATTCACACTTCTCTACTGGATTTTATTGAGGGAGCAGGAAGAAAGTTAAACTTAACAAGCATTATCTACCTCTCAATTCATATATTCTTGTTTCCTTCACTGGAAAAGTATGTTATTGAACAGCTAGAATATGTCAGTTAGATTCTTTCACACAGAAATATGACAGTGTTAATGTTTTTTGAAATTATTTTTCTAAAGAATAATAAAAATGAATTAAACTAAAATAGATAATTTTGAAGCAAATATAAAGGACTTAAAATTTTAAAATTCACTAAAAATTAACAAAGGTAAAAATGTTGATGGAAGAGTAAAAAGAAACAAGAATTAGAGGGAAGTTGTCCATTAATTACATTCTATTTCTCTTAACACAGCTTAAGTCTTTGACCTCACGCTTGCCAGGGAGGCGCTTATGCCACTGAGGTAAATCCCTGGCCTAACACAGCTTAAGACTTATCAACAACAATCATCTGCTTTTAAGAAACATGTCAGAAGACAGGTCAGTAAAGGATTATTCATCTGTAACAAACTGCATCTCTCCTCAACATAATTATAAACAGCCTCATCTTTCCAGGGTTACTCACCTCATGATAAATTGAGGGCTTGGATAAGGAAGGGATAGTGAACGATAAAACTTTATTGTTTCCATCTTTGTCAGCAATTTCCTATAATCAAAAAATATACAAAGATAATGAAACAACCAAATAACCAGAGGTCTGTAAGACATACTTACTTTCTTAATATATAAAACATAGGGTTAGGGAGCCTGTTTTGTTTTGTTTTTTTTTTTTGTACCAGGGATCAAACTCACAACCTTGAGCTTGCCAGGCAGGTGCTTAGGCCACTGAGCTAAATCCCGGCCCTGGAAGAATATAGGGTTAGGAAGTAAGGAAGATTTTTAGAAACAGGAATATATAAAAGCATTACTACTGATCATATGTTCTCTAACTAGCAGTTCTACCATACACTAACCCTAACATCGCAACTGCCAAGACAAATGCAGACACACATCACTTGTGTTAAATTTACATACAGAACAGGGAGACTGATTAGATCTTCTAGTAGAACCACTGAACAAAAATATGTATTAAAATTAAAGAGATCCATATTTTCCAAAATACGAAAAGTGCACTTCTAACATGGAATGGTTTTTTCCAGTTTTACCAATGTACAAATTTAGATTTATGGTGTACAATATGATGTTCTGATGTATCTTCATGAAATGATTATCACAATCAAGCTAATTAAATTTGATGTTAAAAACACTTAAGAAATAACCTTGAATAAGAAACTCGTGATTACTCAGTAATAAAGCTTATCTGAAATAAACTACATGTTAACATAATAAAGGTCCAAGTAATTAAGAATGAATTCATATTTAGATAATTTCTATTGAGCTAAGAAAATTCTTGTGATTCTAAATTTTTTCTTTTTGATTTTTTAGAAAGCCCATTATTTCTTTGTTAAAGGACTACACTGGTTTCTCCTGTCTTCCTCAGCCATCAGTAAACACCTCCCCGTAGGCGCAGCCATTTGCGGCCAAAGGTGGCTGCCTCTGTCCTCTCCCTGCCTGCTGTGCTGCTTCCCCTATGCCTGCACTGGTGTGCACACTGTGTGGACAGAGCCTGGAGAAAGCACTTTCCTCACCACATGGGACCGACCACAAGCACGATATCAAAGGAAGCAGCGAAGAAACAGCTGACGGCACCAAAACAAAGCTTTGTCTATGAGTGCCTTGGTCACACAGGAGCACCATCTATACGTGCATAGGAACACCACACCTCTAATTTTGGCAAGAAAATTCCCTAGGCAGCTCATGAAACTTTTTTATAGTCAAAGAAGTTAGCACCATCTTACTTCAGATTGTTTAAGATAAAATGAAAGGCCCTGATTAAACCTTTTAATTTAATTCCTAAATTTTCAAGTGAAGCCATATTCTGTTGATTTATCTTTGTGTGTATTTGTGGAAGACAGAAAGCTGAAACTTGCTAAGAGCAATATAAAACTCTCCTGCGGCTGTTGAGGCTAACAAAAGATGCTAGAGAAAAGAAAAGAAAAGAAAAGAAAAGAAAAGAGAAATGTATAAACAGGAAAAAACCAGTATAGTTTAGGGAAAAAAAAAAAAGTAAGGCAGAAAAGAGAGAGGGAGGGAAATGGAGATGGAGAAGAAGGGGTTAGGGACAGAAACCAACCAATGTGAGAACCACAGAGAAAAGATACAGATAGCAAGGAATTAAAACCAGTTGGGAGCCTGAGGACGCACTTCTGACCCATAACTGGACATGCTTTTTCAGTATAGAATTTGTGAGGTGATAAAAGATTAAAAATAAGCAGCTGGGGTGGTGGCACACATCCCGACTGCTGGGAGGCTGAGTTTGGAGGATAGCAGTGAGTTCGAGGTCAGTCTGGGCTACCAACTACATAGTGAGAGCCTGTCTCAAGGAGGGAAAAAAGGGAATTCTTTGGGAAGAAAGTTTCACAAACAACGAAATCTCAAATATTTTACCAAATAATCAATACATTTACACATTGCAGTGGGTGTGCATGTCTGTAGTTTCAGCTATATAGGAGCCTGAAGCAGGAAGATCACTTGAGCCCAGGAGCTGTAGATCATTCCTGGCAACATAGCAAAACCCTATCTTAAATATTTTACAGGGTGCTAATCAAATTTTTATGACCAAAGTACCTTCTGAAGAAAAAAATACACTTTGAACTGGAAATCTGTATAAGCCAGCTCTGAATCCTACAGCTCAATATAGGCGTATGTTTTATTCCAATGGCTTGTCACTCTCACCCCTCACTGACTGCCGGCCACAGTCGGCCACAGTCGTCAAAGCCACACTTCCTTGGGCCCAGGCAAACATTCAACTCCAGGATTGGAGGAGGCAACAAGATAGAGCAGGCGCTGCACTCCCTTGCACAGACCACATGCAAAAAGCCATGCCCAGGCCTGAGGAGGCACCTTGCAGGCCTGGCACTTGCCTGTCGCTGCCCTGCACCCTGTGCCTGTCTTCCGGCAGCCCTTCTGACAGCCTCCAGAGCTCCTCCCTGCTCCATACCTCCTATCTAGGGGAGAAGTCACACCTCAGCCTTTTCTCTCCTCCCTCTCATTTCCATTGCACCCACACCGGGATTTAAACAATTGTAATTTGCCTGACAGTGTGTTTTCTCACTCTGCTTAGTTACATATACAAGTGTTGAATATAAGAAATGGTGATTATATTAAACTTCTAATTTTCCTTTTTTCTTTTGGTACCGGGGATCAAACTCATGACCTTGTGCTTGCCAGGTAGGCACTTAAGCCACTGAGCTAAAACCCTGGCCCTAAACTTTTAATTCTTAAAAGCAGGTAGGATTTCTAAATTTGTATTTTCAGTGTACAACTCTGCCTTACACAGCATCCCTACAAGTCAAATACTGTAATCTGAAGACAGAAGTCCTGGACTGGGGATGGAGCTCAGTGGTGCAAGGCCTGATTGGCAAACACAAGGCCTCGAGTTCATTTACTGGTACCAAATTAAAGGTCTGAAGTAGTAAATCCTTAGATATTAACAGTCCCATCAATAATACTTTCATCTATTTTCTAAAATGCTTACCATTACTTCTGTGCTCAATTTAATTCAGATAAATTAATCAGTTGTCTATTTTTCCCAAAACATCCCTTACACGTCATTTCAGAGGACTTTTAAACGTATTTTAAATTTCCCAAACTCTTATTTTCAACTTACCAAATTGTAAATTCCTAACAGCAGAGCTTCAATGCAACCATTACTCTGCCGGTCTCGGCTCACTGTAAGCCTTAGGTAAACCCACACCAGTTCTGGTAAGAACTGCAGCGTGAACCTCTTCAGGCGGACCTCAGAACTGCGATAGAGTTCAAACAGCTGATGGCAGACAGGCTCCAGCAGCTAGAAGGAAAACAAGTGCATCAGCTAATTCCTCGTGGGGTCTGTAAGTGCATTCTTTAAGAGGCACCCATAACTTGTACAGCATTTTAAAAGTAAATTTTTAATATTAATTTCTCTACAGTTTAAGAATTCAACCAAATGTTCACTTACAGATCACACATTAAACTGATCAATCCACTAATGGTAAAAACTACTTTTGTTTCCATAATATTGCACTTTTTAATATCCTACACTAGCAAATTAGACAATTAGTATTTCTTATTATCTACATTTATATTTGGTGACTTTCCTTTTATTTAGAGAAAAATACAGAATTTAAAAAAAAATTAAGAAGTCACTAGTTGATAAATTACATATTATCTTAGAAGTAGTTGCTCAAGTCACAAAATCAAAGCATAAAAAGTGGACAAACAATGACAGTACAAACCATTCTGTTTTATGAACTAACAGAAACTTAGCGGTTTTCTTACACACTTAAACATATACACAGTTAATATTCTTTAGAGCTCTTTCCTTCCCTTTCATTATCACAAAGTCTATTATGCATTTTGGCTCTTATTACCCTTTCAGTTATTATTATTTTTATACTAGAGACAATATAATATTTACAAATGAGTCTGACTTATTTCACTTATGAGGATAGTCTCAAGTTGCCTCCATTTACCTATAAAAGCTTCAAGACCATCTTTTTTATAGCTAAGTAATATTCCATTGCATAAAAATACCACATCTTTTTCATCCATTCTGCAGTTGATGAGCACTTTGGTGGTTTCCAAGATTTAGCTATTACAAATTGTGCTGCTATAAACACGGATGCACATATGTTGCTGAGATACGACCTTTTCAATTTTTCTGGGAAAATACCCAGGAGGGGAGTAGCTGGATTGAATGGAGCCTCCAATCTTAATTTTTTGAGGAATCTCCATACTGATTTCCATAATGGCTGCACAGTCTACAATTGTACCAGCAGTGGAGAAGTGTTCCTTTTTCTCCATAGCTTTGCCAACATTTGTTATCAGTTGATTTCTTGATGGCAGCCATTCTTTCCAGAATGAGATGAAATCTCAATGCTGTTTTAATTTGCATTTCTCAAATGACCAGTGATGGTAAACATTTCATGTATTTGTTTGTCATTTGTATATCTGCATCTGAGAAATGTGTGTTCATTTCAGATGTCCATTTTTGGAGAAGGTCTTTGAATTTGGGGGCTTTTTTTTTTTTTTTAATTCTTTGTATGTTCCGGATATAAGTCCTCTGTCTAAGGGACTGCTGGCTAAAATTCTTTTCCATTCTGTGGGTTTTCATTTCATTTTGTTGGTGATTTCTTTTTAAGTGCAAATACTTTTTAATAAGATGAGTTCCCAGTTATTGATTCTTTGAAGTACTTCCCATATGGTTTGTGTTTTGTTCATGAATTCTTTGCTTTTACCCGTCTCCAAGATTTCTACCTATCTTGTCTTCCAGTAGATTAAACGTTTGTTTTTAATATTTAGATCTTTCATCCATTTTGACTTTAATTTAGTACATGGTGATAAGCATAGGTCTAGTTTCAGTCTTCAGCATGTGGAAAAGCCAATTTTTCCAACACCATTAAAGAGGCTATCCTTCCAGTGAACTTGTTTAGCCTCCTTGTCAAATATAAGGTGGCTGAGTGTCTTTGTAGTTGTATCTTCTAATCTGTTTCACTGATCCTCAGGTTTATTTCTTTGCCAAAACTATGCTGATTTTGTCACTGTAGCTTTGTAGTATAATTTCAAGTCAGGAATTCAGATCTTTTGTTGCTCAGAATTGCCTTTGCTATTCTAGGTTTCTTCTGTTTCCAAATGAATTTTAGGAATGTTTTCTCTAGATCTGTAAGGTATGTTAATGATATTTTGACTGGGATTGCATCAAATCTATGTAACAGTTTTGGGAGTATGGCCATTTTCACAAAGTTGGCTCTTCCTAACCAAGAGCAAGGAATATCCTTCCATTTTCTAATATCCTCTTCAATCTCCTTTTTTAGACTAGCATAATTTCCAGCATATAGGTCTTTTACATTATTGGTTAGGTTGATTCCTAAGTATTTCATTTTTTTTTGATGCTATTGTAAAGAGCGATATTTCCACAATTTCTCTCTCAGTGAGTTTTATGTTCGTGTACAGGAATGCTATCAATTTTTGAGTGTTGACTTTGTATCCAGCCACACAGCTAAATTTATTAACTCTAGTAGTTTTGTAATGGAGTTTTGGGGTCTTCTAGTTAGAGTATTATGTCAACTGCAAATAGTAATAACTTAACTTCTTCCTTTCCTATCTTTATTCCTTTTATTTCTCTCTCTTGTCTGACTGCTCTGGCTAATATTTCCAGAACTATATTGAATAGGAATGGTGATAGTAGAATCCTTGTCTTGTTCCTGATTTTAGAGTGAAAGCTTTCAGTTTTTGTCCACTTAGTATAATATTGGCTATTGGTCTGTCATATATGGCCTTTATCAGATTGAGGTAGTTACCATCTATTCCAAGCTTCTGTAGGGTTTTTAACATGAAGAAGTATTGGACTTCAAAAGTTTTTTCTCTCTATTGAGATGATCATGTGATTTTTGTTTTTGACTGTTGATATGGTACTATTTATTGACTTACGTATATTAAACCATCCCTGCATTCCTGGAATAAATCCCACTTGGTCATAATGTATAATGTTATCAATGATTTGCTGCATTCTATTTGCCAGTATTTTATTGAGAATCTTTGCATCAATGTTCATTAGTGAAAATGGCCTATAGTTCTCCTCTCTGGTTGGATCTTTCTCTGGTTTTGGTTGCCTCCAGGAATGAGTTAGCGAGGATTCCTTCCCTTTCAATTTCACTGAAGATTTTGAGGAGTATTGGTGTTTAATTCTCTAAATTTCAGCCGTGAATCCATCAGGACCTGGGCTTTTTTTTTTGTTAGTAAGTTTTAATCACGTTTTCAATTTCAATAGCTGACACTGGGTTATTCAAAACTGTTATATCTTCTTCATTGAGCTTTGGTACTTCATACATTTCTAGACATTTGTCCATTTCCTGTGTATTTTTCACCCTATATGAGTAGAGATTTTCAAAGCAGGTATTCATGATCTTTTGAATTTCCATGGGCTCTGTAGTAATTTCTCTCTTTTCAATTCTTATTGCATAAATTTGAGTTTTTTTCTTTTTCTTGATAAGGTTGGCTAGAGGTTTATCAATTTTGTTTACTCTCAAAAAAAACAGCTCTTTGATTCATTCTTTAGTCTCAATGGCATTAATTTCTGCTCTGATCTTTATAATTTCCTCTTTATGAGCTTTGGGTTTGACTTGTTGTTTTTCTAGAAACTTGAGATGTAGCATTAGGTTATTTTATTTGTCCTTGTTCTGTTTTCTTGATATGACAATTTATCACTATATGTTTCCCTCAAAGGATCACGTTCATTGTGTCCCACAGGTTTCAGTATGCTGTATCTGCCTTTTCATTGAATTGTAGGTATTTCTTAATTTCTTAATTTCACCTGTAAGCCACTGATTGGTCAGGAGGTGGTTAGTTTCCATGTATTTATGCAGGATTTGTAATTTCTTTTGCCATTAATTCCCAATTTAAGTGCACTATGGTCTGATACTATACACAGGATAATTTCAATACCTTTGCATTCACTTAAGAATGTTTTATGGGCTAAAATATATTGTCTATTTTGGAGACTGTCCCATGTACAGCTGAGAAGAATGTGTATTCTGATGTGATTAGGTGGAACACTCTGTAAACACCTACTAAGTCCATTTGCTCACAGGTTTGATTCATTTGTTATTTCTTTGCTGACTTTTTGCCTAGTTGATCTATCTCTTTGTGACAATGGGGTATTAAGGCGCCCTATTACAATTGTGTTGTTGCTTATTTGGTTTTTCATATTTATTAATATTTGTCTTATATAGTTGGGTGCTCCTATATTTGGTGCATATGTTTATGATTATTAGCTCTTCTTCTGTAATTATTCTCTTGACAAGTAGGTGGTAATCTTTATCTCTTTTGATCATTTTTGGTTTGACGTTCACACTGTCTGCAAATAGAACAGCTATCCCTGCTCTTTTCTGGGTTCCTGTTGCATGGAATATTGTTTTCGATCCTTTGGCTTTTAGTCTGAGTTTCCTGCGGAGTCAGATGTGTTTCTGGTATACAGCTTATTATGGAATCCTGTTTCTTGATCCATTCTGTCAATCTATTTCTTTTAATAGGTGAATTAAGGCCATTTACATTGATGATATAACTAATATGTATTGGTTCAACTTTGTCCCTTTCTGTTCTTAACAACTCTTTCCATCCTTCATTTTTTAAAGTTTTGAGGGCTGGGAATATAGCTTAGTGGCACAGCACCTGCCTGGCAAGTGCAAGATTCTGAGTTTCATTCCCAGTTTAAAAAAAAAGTTTCCATTGCAATAAAATAATTTCTAGTGCTCTTGCTGGAAAGAAACTTTGTATCTTCAAGTGAGACTATGATTTAAACAAACTGTATACCAGTCATTAAGGGAAAAGATTTTGCAACACATACTATTTGGGTTTCCAAAATTCCACTAATATTTTAAATACATACCTGTAGAACCAACTGATTACACTTACATTTCAAAACATTTAAATTTCCACTAGTTATATTTATTTGAAAGATTTCAAAAGGGAACAAGTATGCAGAAATAGTATTTAACTGGCTAATTGTCCATTTGTCATATTCTGCTGCTACAGAAAATGCATTATGAAGGACGTAAAACTTAAAGGAAAGGGAAGTTATAATTACTGACAATTTGAATGGTTCTGTTGGTTTAACTTCAGAATGAACAAAACTGTGACTTTATACCTATCTAAAACTAATCAGAAACTATAACGTAGTGGGTGTGTGCATGCTTTTTTTTTTTTTTTTTTGGACAGTGTCTGGTTATATAGTCCAGGCTGACCTCAAATTCATGCTCTTTCTGCCTCAGCCACCATGCCGTGCTAGTAACTTTTTAAATTAAAATTTAACTCTTTAAAAAATGAATAATAGCATTCATATAATCACTTTTGAATGACTAAACACATTTAGAAGTCTGCTTGAATGAAAGTATATGTAATAATCTAACACTCTAGAACATTAGTAATTTCGTAACTGTAAAATTAAGTCAACAAAACTATGCTGATTGTATAGTTAATATGTAGATAAGTTAAACGTGGCTCTTAAAGAACAACCTAAGGCTAAAAAACTTCACACACACACACACACACACAGTAAATACTAAGTTCTTTATGTGAAATTACTATCAGAGTACAGGTTAAAAATCTTAAAAACTATGCCAAGTCTCTCCTTACTGAAGTCAGGCCCAGTCAGTCAATCTGTCAAAGGTCTCAGAAGACAGTGGTGGAGGAGGATGCTAAATTCAGGTCTTGTAACATCAAGGAAGTGTTTCCACTCTACCTCATTCATTATAATGGAATGGAAGTGGCAGTCGACTAAATGTAAAAAGCATATCCCATATATCACCAATAATGAACAATAAGCTGTTGAAAATAGTCAACTGCTAGAATCTACCTTAAATGCTCACAGCACTACTCAGTTCTTCTGAGGAGTTAAAGGTTGTGGCAGTTTTCATAAATATGTTAAAAATATGTATTGAAGGCTCACATTCATCATCCTCTGCAGTAAAAGACTCATCAAAGATTGGCTTCTCTGAATTTTATGGGCCACAATACAACTATCAAGAGTTTCGTCATAAAGACCTTAATTCCTTTCTCTCAGTAGTAGGTGGTACAGTGGGATACAGAATCCTCCATTTAATGAAACACAATGAAGAAATAAAAATTTTCCAAAATTATTAGTTATTTTTTTAAAAGGGGGTTGGTTTGGGGCATGTGGCAGTCTAGAAACTTTCATTCAGATACCACTAAAAAACAAGACTCACAAAATAAAACCTTTCATTCTAGGCATATGTATCATGCCACCATGGTCTCAAATTCTCAACATTATGATTTGGACCTCCCTTTCCTAAATGGTATAATTACTCACATCAAAATGTTTAAAAAATTATCTTTACAATTTAAAAAAATCTTAAGAATAAGTGATATCTTTCCCAAATTCAGAAAACGCTGCTTTGCCATGGTAAGGACCAAAAGACATGCTGTCCTCTGAACCCACTGAGCATCTGGGGTGGAATGCCAAGGAAGGTTTTCAACAATTGGACTATGGCTGTTTATTATCCACTGAACAGCAAGAAGGGAAAGAGGATAGAAAAGAGGTCCTAGCTGTTTTGTTCACAGTGCTGGAACTAAACCCTGAGTCTTGTTATTAAAGCATTCTCCAGGCTGGTCTCAAGCTTCTGATCCTCCTGCCTCAACCCCTTAGACTATAGGGATTACAAGTGTGCACCTCCTCAGCTAGTTTGTTTTTTAAATAACCTACAAAAAAGCTAGAGAAAAAAAAGCTCAAAATGAAGGGACGGAGGGTAAGAGATGGAGGCAGAAGGCATGCAGAAATGGGATATGGGATGAAAAGACTTAGGATGTGTTATGTAGATCTATCAACTCCACACAAGGAATATAAACATGTACTGCAAACATATACAAAAAAACAAAAACAAAAAAATTCATGGACAGAGAACAGTAAGATAGTGTACTTAGGAAATAAAATGACACTACAAGACTACAAATTAAATGTTCCTTTGAGACTTGTAGCACTGAATTTAAGAGGTGAAACAGCACACTTCCGTTTTTCTAGGCATGTTCAGCTGTTCCAGCCCTGGTATGAGGTGAGGATGGATGTTAGGTTTTATCCAGTGTTGACATCCTGCTGGAGGATGGACTAAGGAAATCGAGACAGATGGATTAAGGGTATCGAAACAGAGAAATGGGATAGAAAATAAAATAGGCAAGGGAACACATGGCAAAGGAAAGGGAGTAAATGTAGTGATGAACCCCGGAGACCTAGCAACACCAAGGGGAGTTTGGTCATAAAACACAGGCTAACAGTTTGAAGAGCCAGTGGGCGTGGAAGAACTGCTAGTGTGACCAAGGATTCTGGGAGGAGAAGCAAAAACAAAGCAAGACTGTTGGTCTACAGATTAACCTGAAATTGTAACACACATTGGCTGAGACATGAAATATTAAACTTCTATGAAATATATACTCTTAATAATTTTTATAGTCTTTAAAACAATGTAAGATCGTCACAAGTTCCAATTCATACTAAATATGACACGTGACTATTTTTTGAAATAATATCATATTAACTAAATAACACCTTGATTGTTTTCAGAATCAACAAAATCAGGACCAAAGGGGCCTCCTTCTATTAGTAAAGCCCAGAACTTTTAAAAGATTTTATAGAACTTACATTCTGTTTTCCTGAAGTCTAAACACATACTTAGAACCTCTTAACCTGACAGGACAAAGGATGCAAACCCAGACCTTCGGTGCTCTGATTACAATGAGTGCTGGGTCTTGGGCTTGTATCTCTCAGGTTGTGCCTTCACCATTTCTAGCCATGACTCTGAGATCCTGACACTAACATTATGATGCATCATGATATGAAGTAATCACTATTAAATCATCATCGCTTTCAAAGAATTAAGAAGAAAGAGATATTTTTATACACTAGTGAGCCCTAATGAAAATGTGAAAAATTTTTAATCTTTTTGTATTTCATTTTGTTTATTTATAGTGGTGCTAAGGACCATCCCACAATAACGGCCTCACACTTCTACCCCACACTCAGTCAATTGGTATTTACTGCATGCTCATTATACACATGACAAAACTCTATGGATTCTAGGGAAGTAACAAATGTACACTACATGACCGCTGCTCTTGAAGAGCTTACAATCTGAAGGGAAAACACAGAACAAATTTTAATAAGCAAAGCTTACATGTTAAAACAAGGCAAAACGAAAGGTAGGGAACACGCACGCTCATTATTTGGAGAACTCTGAATACTCCTGATCAGGAAGGATATGCATATCATGTTCATGACCCATAAATAAAGTTACAAAACATTCATAAATAATGCTGCAAGAGAAAAAGAAGCAAATGAGTCCTGGGATTTCTGCCACAAACAGCAACAGCCTGAAAGCCAGTCCAAACTGAGGAGACAGGGAAGGAAGAGGTCAATAAGCAAGCTTTTAGTGACAGGACAAAAGGGAAGATGCACTGGAAGTTAGGCTGCTGGTTAGGAGCTGATTACCTGAGCTTCTTCAAACTCACTCCAGTACACAGCAGAGGCACTCGTGGAGGCTGTATCTGGGAAGATAAGAAGCTACTTTCCTGTGTGTTCCTTTCATTTTCATTTTAAAGCATACATGAATCCAGTGGTCATACAACTGTATGTCACACTGTTGTATTACTGGAGAGATGTGTGTATTTGGCATAAATAAATATATAAATTCAATAACTATATTCTTCTATCATAAAGTTGAATAACAGGAAGCTATTATTTTAAGTGTACTACAAAGGCACTTGTTCTGATCATTTTAAGGTTAACCTCACCATGAGCATTATTTTGTGTTATAAGGTTGATTTCCCTGATTACAGTGAATATACATGGCTCTATATTATCAATAAAATAACAGTAAATAATACTAAAATTTTTAAAACTAGCCAGGCATAGTGGTGCACACCAGTAATCTCAGCACTCAGGAGGCTGAGGCAGGAAGGTCACCATGAGTTTAAGGTCAGCCTGGGCTATGTGAGTTCAAGGCCAGTTTGAACTGCATAATGAGAGCATACCTTCAAAAAAAAAAAAAAAAACCAAGAAATAAGTCAATAAAAAATAAAACAAACAAACAAAAAGTAATCAGCACACAGTAAAATGTGGCTTCCAGAGCAGGAAACATTCCAAAACAGAAAGCAAGGAAAAGTTTCAAATAAAACAATGCATTGATGTAGCTATCACTAAAATCAAGAATCAAATCAAACTGCTCTCAAGAGAAAAAAACTTGATCAAAACATTTTAAAATATGGAAAGGGAGGGAATGAAGAAAGCCAAAGCAACTACAAGAATAGAACAACAGAAAGAAAAATTTCCAGATCTACAAGGACAGAAAATTACAAAACTTACACTTCTATTTTAGGACACATATTTAATTGTACTATCTAGACACTTTGTGACTTATCAATTTTCATACCTCATTATTCAAATCTTGAATAACCTTATAAAGGGCTGGTACAAGTGTCTTCTTTCGGTGTAAAGTTGCTGCATAATTGGTGATCTGAGTGTCAGGTAATGCCTAAAAGACACCAGCACAGGAAAGGAAACTGAACTTAATAGTTAACAAGTGAGAGAATTTATTTTACATGAGTGCCACTTAAAAAGTAAGAAAGAAAAAGTAACATAATAAATAATCATGAGGATTAAACAAATTAAGCTGCAGTGCTACATTATACAATTATACCTACTCAGTCATGAAATATGATTAGAATAACACATTATGCCCAGATTTGTTGAAATGGACCACCTTAAATTATTTTAACCTTGTAAATAAAAAGCTTGGAAGCTCCTTTCTACTTAATGGTTTGTTGCTTTGTCTCCATTCTTTCCTTCTTTTCTTCCTTCCTTTCTCCTCTTCCTCTCTTTCTTTTTTAGCCAGGGTCTCACTATGCAATTTAGGGTGGCCTTGAACTCACAGCAATCCTCCTGCCTCAGCCTCTTGAGTACTGCGATCACAGACAAGCACCACTATGCCTGGCCTCATTTCCTGTTTTGAGACCATTTATTTCTGAACTGTATTAACCAGGTTGGTCTCAAACTCCTGGCTCAAGCAACCCTCTTTCTTCAGTCTCCAGAGTACTGTAGCTGGACTATAGGGGTAGACCATAAAACCTAGTGTTTTATTGACTTTATTTCAAATACAGTGGTGTCTTGGTTCATGAATACTTCTGTTTGCCAGTAGTCTGGTTCACCAAAAGAAGCTTTTGGCAAAAAAAATTTTTTGTTTGCAAACTCTCCATCAGGCAACAAACATGACCACAGCCATAATTTTTTGAGTTGTTTTTTTGAGATAAGGTCTTGCTATATAGTCCAGGCTGGCCTTGAACTCCCTATGTAGCTGAGGGTGGCCTTGAACTCATGGAGTGATCGTCTTGCCCCAGCCTCTCAAGTGCTGGCATCACAGGCAGCTATTCTGTGTGAACACAAACATGGTCATTTCCCCCAGTATCGTGGAATGAATTAAATTCGTGAACTGAGACACTACTGTATTATTTCTTGTCATTTCTACTACATAGCATGCTTGTTATTCTTTTTTGGTACTGGAGATTGAACTCACAACCTCGTGCTTGTTGGGCAGGCGGTTATACTGCTGAGCCAGATCCCTGGCCCAGCATGCTTGTTTTTCTATATAACATACATTCATTGACTGAATTACTGACATGTATGTTCAGATCCTTAATCCAATTTACCTTGAATTCTGATAACCATTCTTCCACAACACCACGTTCAGATCCCAGCATCTTCTTCTACCTTCTATTTGTGTCTCTAAAATTTTAAAAAAAAACAGCACTTTACCCAAGAATAGTACTACATGACAGAAACAACCAAAGGTAATAATGGAAGCCTTTCAGAAAAAAAGAAACTCATCCAGTACCTGTTTCAGTTAGAAGGACTAGCTTTTAGTTTGAAGTGCAATTGTAACAAAAAATTTTCAGAAATAAGTTCTATTCTTAATGATACCTTATATTTGAAACCACTTTAATGCTTTCATATTTTCCCCTAGTAGATATATTTCAAATTGGCAAGTAAAATATCCTGAGTGTAATTAAATTGTACATTGTTCAAAATGAACACAGAATTTACACCGCCAGAATTAAGTTATACATCAAAGAACCATATGACAGATTATAAGTGATAAAACTAGATCAACTAGAAAGCAAGTCTAAACTCTAGCAACTGATAAATAGTAACATATATGCACTACACTAAGTGAGGCTTTTGAAGAAGACAGATCCATTTTCTAAGATGGAAAACTGTCCAACTACAAACTGTGCCAATTGTACAATGGTATATAAATTACAATTCCAAGTAAAGATTATATAAATGTGAAAAAGCAAGGAAGCAAATATGCACTAAACCATTAGGTCTCTGAAGATTGTCTATGTAGAGCCAAAAAAAAAGTAAGATGTATTATTATTAAAGACAAATTTTTCTTTTGGGTTCAAAAGATAAAACAATTTTGGAGAGAAGAAACTTATCTGTAAAACAACTGAAATGAAAACTCAGTATTTAAAAAAAAAAAAGCGGCAAAGTCAGTATTTCTCAACAGGGTGTCAAACTCCACACTGGATTTCTTAACAACTTTTCTATTATTTTCTCTAATTTCAGAAGAATTTTAACATATGTGTCTACAAAGCATTACATCAAATGCTATGTAAACGAGGTTATGAAAAAATGTAAAATGTGCCACTTATTTTCAAATAACAAATGCTGGTAAAATAGAATGATGGAAACTTTTAAATAAAGTATAAAACATGAGGGGGGGAGGGGAGAGGGAGGGGGCAGGCCACAGATAAAAGAGGTGTTAAGAAAATAGATAACACCAAAACAAGGTATAAACCTTATTTGGAAACTGATTCAAACAATTAAAAAGAATAGAGTACAACTGGAGAAAGCTGAATGTGACTGGTTATTTGATAATGTTAAAGTAAGAAATTATCCTAGTTTACTTTTTTCCTAGTTTACTTTTATATTTGGTAATGGTAGTACAGTTGTTTTTTGTTTTTTTTGTACCAGGGATTGAACTCACAACCTTGCGCTTGCCAGGCAGGTGCTTATGCCACTGAGCTAAATCCCCAGCCCCCAGCTGAGTATTATAACACAGACCTGAGTGTTAGAGGGACATACTAAAAATAGTGCTGATAAAGCAATGCTTTAAAATCAGGGACCCTCTGGAGGTTCACACACAGTGACAGCAGGTTTTCCAGACACTGCCTTACTGCGATGCAGGCACGTGTTACAAACGGGCAGCTCACAGACACAGAAGGACCAGTGACCATGCACAGGTGGCCACGAAAGATGAGTGACGCCCACGCAAACCATACTACACTGCCCTACTGTGATATCAATTTGAAATGCTCCTTAATGAATAGTTAAAATAAGTTTATAGATCCACTGAAGTCCACTGATAGACATGGATACCCAAATTTAAAACTCCAAGGTGGGAAAAGTGGAATATGCGTGCACTCACAGCATTCTGGGAAGCTGAGGCAAAATGACTGTAAGTTCAAACCCATCCCGAGCACTTACCTGGCCTGAGAATAAAAAACTGTTTAAAAAAGGGCCTGGTTGGGCTGAGGATTTAGCTCAGCGGCATAAGCGCCTGCCTGGCAAGTGCAAGGTTGTGGGTTCGATCCCCAGTACCAAAAAAAAAACCAAACAAAACAAAGAAACAAAAAAGGGCCTGGCATAAAGTTGACACCAACTTTATGCCAGGCATTATAACGAGGGGTAGAAATGTAATGACAGACAAATCCAGATGTAGACCTGCTCTAATTAAGCATTTGTATAATGGAGGACAGCAGACACATTTTTTTGTTTTTTGGGGCTTTTTTGGTGCTGATGCTTGGGGTCAAATCCAAAGAGATAGAGGGTCAGAAGGAAAGGGACATAAAAGCACAAAACAAAGGAATCAAAAGGTGAATATGGAACTCAGAAAAGGCTTCTCTGAGATAATGCTTAAGCTAAGGTATCAAGAAATAAGAGTCAAAGGAAGAAAAAAACATGGAAGTTGTAGGGTCTGAAAGATGGCCCAAGAGCCTTGGCGCACAGGGTGTGAGTAGAAAGGGCTGAGGGGGAGAAGTGGGTACAGCCAGTCCACGGGCAGAGGAAGGACTGCCTTAGGGCACACTCACAAATCTGGCAAGACATGGGTAATAAGTTCACCCTCTGAAGAGCTCACATGCCTATAAGGAAGAGAAAGGATTGGCATCTTGTTTTCAATGAGCTACAACTTCCCCAATAGTATGAAGATTAAAGAAACACACAGTATACAGGTCACTATAGCATTACCTCTGCCATATCCCTGCAAGTTAAAAATCCTGAACAGATGCTGACTATAAACCTGCATAACTCTTATAAAATGAATGCAGAAAACTAAGACATCCATCACTAAAACAGTAAGACACAGAATGCTGTGAAGTACTTGAAAGGGATACTGCAAAAAGACAGCATAATGTATTACAGTATTTTAAAACTCTCCTTGCTTGGTTAAGGCTTGAAATTTCTAAGACAAACCACATTCAGGTGTCAGAGGCCTGTAACTCTAGCACTCGGCAGGCCAAGAGGATCTGGATTCAGAAACAGTGTGAGCTACATGGCAAACCGGAGGCCACTGAGTCACACAGCACACAGACTGAACTCAGGGCCTGAGCACTGAGTTATACTCCCAGATTGTTACTTTTCTATTCTGAGCCAGGGTTTTGCTTGGTTGCCAATTTGCTCAGGCTGGGCTAGCACTTGTGGTTCCCCTGCCTCAGCCTCCCAGAGTTCTAGGATTGCGGGGATCAATGTGTTTAAATGCTCTTAACCTCTTCATGAGCTATACTTTAACACTCTAAACCTCAATTTCCTCATTTCAAAATTGGGGATAATAATGGTGGCCACTTCATACAGTTATTGTGTACTTAGCTTTCAATTACTATAAAAGGTGAACACTATTTGTCTATGTAATTAATCTACATGTTACTGGGCAGTAGCTTGTCATTCTTGCCTAACAGTTAAGAACGTTTATGTGCAAAGAGGCCGAGTGACCTACACACACTTCAGTGTTAGGAAGGGGACTGAATTTAATGCCTATTGCCTGGAGTGGAGTCCAGTGGCTGGGTGCTTGTCTAGCCTGCCCAAGGCCCTGGGATGAAGAGGGTGATATTAATACTGTGTCTATTTGAAAACCTATGGTTGTGGCACATGCCTGTAATCCCAGCACTCTGGAGGCTGAGGTAAGAGAACTGCTGTGAGTGTGAGGCCAGCCTGGGCTACAAAGTGAGTTTAAGGCCACCCTGAACTGCACAGTGAAACTGTCTCAAAAAGACCAAAAGAATAATAAATAAGTAAATAAATAAATAAAGTCTATAGTTGGAAAAAAAACACTGTGTCTTCTGCCCCTGGCACCCAGCTTTCTATCTCTGGCCATCCTCTCATCTGCAGCTCTCTACAGTGTCACACAAACTTTCGCCTCAGGAAAGCTGTGTACTGCTCCTTCATTCCCTGCAGACTCAGTGACTCCCAATCACCTTAGCTAGCTGGCAGTCAACTCTTACTTTCTTAATATTTTTCATGCCAACATGAAGTTTGTCTCTCCTTGCTAGACCTTTGGATCTTGTAACTTGTTTAACAGAGCTCATTATTCTTTGTTGTCCATCTCCCTATCTGGTAGTGTAAGTACCACAAGAACAAAGCCTACTTCTGTGTCGCTCACCCTACACAGTCCCAGCACACAGGCATACTACCACATCTGGATGGGCTACTGGTTCTCAGGTTTGCTGAATGAATGACCATGCCTTGCTGCTTAAATCCTCAGATAGTAATTTGAACTCTTTGGACTTCAATTTCCTACAATAAGTTACTAAAGTCCTAACAGTTTTAAAAAACAGCATAGTACTAGTTACAGAGAAATTTTAAGAACAAATTTCCTAATTAGACTCAGTATGTGGAAGTAACAATAGAACACACTATAAAGCTTTGTATTTAACTAGACAATACAGAATTCTGAAGACCATTTCTATTGTTCTGCATATTCATTCTATCAGTGCTATGTGAAAACTTTATTTATTTGGTACCAGGGATCAAACTCGTGATCTCACGTTTGCCAGGCAGGCACTCACACTGCTAAGCTAAATTTCCGGCCCAAAAACTGTTTTTAAAAGCAAGAAATCAAACTGGTGTTCCAGCACACAGCTAAGTCCTAACACACACTGCCTGCCTTCTAGAGTGAAGAATGAAGAGGCCGTCACAGAAAATGATTGTCTTCTTTACAACCATAGTAATATGTCCTTTAATGACAACATAATGAATAAAATAAGCTCTTGGAGAAGGGCAAGAATCACTTGCCAGGAAGCAAACTCACTGAAGTTGTCAAGTATGCTAAGCTCTCCATTACTTACAGGATTAGGAACTGTGTCTTAGCTGATAGCATGCACCTTTTTGAGGAATTGTCACTTCATAGAGAATCAGAATATAAATGGCAATACAGCGTAAAGGTTAAAGAGAATGGATTCTAGCTGTATAACCTACAAACTAGGTCTTTGGGAAAGATACTTAACTACTCAGTGACCAAAACCTCATTTATAAAATAGTATAATACAAGTGCCTGCTGTATTTGTATTGGCAAATGCTATTTGATTTTATTATTATTTTTTGGTTAAAACAAGGTCTCCCTATGCAGCCCAGGCTGGTCTGGATCCTCCTGTTTCAGCCTGCTCAGTGCTGAGATTATAGGCATGTACTACCATGCCCAGGAGATGAAGGCTAATTTTAAAAGATTCAATACACATGCCTAAGTTCTTAGAAAAGTGATGCGTACAGCAGTAGTCCTTCATAGACGTCAGCTGCCAACTATTACTTCAGAAATACAATTACTTAATTTTTTAGACAATTTGGGAGGCATTTTTACTGCAGAGGTTAGTACACAAATTATTCATTCTTTCCTTAATAATTATTAGATTTCAGTTACATGCTAGGTATTAAGATGTTAACAATAAAACAAAGAGCAAAGCAAACTATGATAGGTGGTCTTGAGGGTTTCCAGGGCACCAAAATTATTGGATAAATGTGTGTCTCCAGTCCCCTTTATTCTTTTTATTTTGAGGACTTGTGACCAATCCTCCTATGCCTCAGTCTTCTGAGCAGCTAGAATTACAGGTTTTTGTCAGTGTCTAACTCAAACACCCATGTTTGCAGTAACAAACATGAGTCAACACCTATGTAGGTGTTTCAAAGTGTATATCACATTTAAATTGTGACACACTTATGGTAAACACCAAGTTACTAAGGAAAATCTAAAGGCCCAGTGTCTAATGCCTAGTGACTACTAGACACATGTAGACACCTAAGTTAACTAAAATAAAATTTACATCATTTCTCTCCAGTCAGGAGAGGACAGACTGCAAAGGCAGAGACTGCTGGTTTTACTTTGGGGGCAGAATCACACTGTGACCCCTGCCCTTTCCAGTAGGACCCTAATGCCTGATAGCCTGAAGTCAGTTATCCTGAGAGCACTTCGGCTCCCCCTGCAGGCCTCCCACATACACAGGATCAGCTACACGGAAGGAATCCCAACAAACCCCAACTTCACTGCAAACTAATACAGACAGGTGAAGGCAGGGAAGAACACACAGGCTGGACTGGAGGTCAGTTCTCATCCCCAGCACCAGCTGCACATGCCGAGTCCTTTCTCAAAGTGTGACTCTGCAACCTTCACACCCACATCTGCATCCACATCACTGGGCTGCAGATGGCAAAGTCACGTCTGCACCCAGCACAGGTGAGGCCAACAGTGCTACTCTGTCCTGGCTGCAGCCACTCTGGCGACTTCCTAGAACACTTCAGTAACTCCACTTTCCCTTGGCCACAGCCCAGCTCTCTGGATCTGCTGACGTTCCCCCCACAGCAACCTGCAGCGTGAGGCACCAGCAACCTTGTCCTGTCCTACTGCTGAATCTGTGCCACGCTCTTACTGGGAGGGAGGTGCGACAGACTACCCTGCCACTGCCTAGCTTGCAGCCACCTGCCTGGATACCAGCAGTTTCTCAGTGGATTTGTGGAGGCTCTTGGGACAGAGCAAAAAGGGCTTTTGGGATGGAGATAGATAGATAGATAGATAGATAGATAGATAGATAGATAGATAGATAGATAGATTACATTAAAAATAAACACTGCAAAGGGAAGTCAGGTTTTTTTTTTTAAAGAAATAAAATTTAGGCTGGGAATATAACTCAGTGGCACAAGCACCTGCCTAGCACAAGCACAAGGTCCTAAGTTCAATTCTCAGTACTCCCTTCCAAAAAAAAGGAAAAGAAAAAGAAAAAAAAATTAAATAAAATTTAAGCAGTCAACTCCCTGGCTGATGTACCCACATTTTTAAGTGCCTAGTGGCTACTCCCACACTGAACAACCCCCATAAAGACAGTTATGGTCATAAAAGTTCCATTGGATGGTACTTATTTAGATACAGCCAGATAACACAATCAGGTCGAATAAGCCCAATAATTCAGTAAAAGTAAATTTAAACAACAAATTTTTAAACACACAACTAGTAAAAGAAATACTTTCAAGTACAAACTTCAAGGGCAATAATTAAGATATGACTGGTTGGGCACCATGGTGCAGGTGTACAAACCAGCACTCAGGAGGCTGAAGCAAGAGTGGTTTGAGGTCAGCCTGGATACACAGCAAGACTCCATTTCAAAGCACACACATAACCAGGTGTGGTGGCACATGCCTGTAATTCCAGCACTCGGGAAGCTGAGGCAGGACAGCTGCGAGTTAGAGGCCAGCTGGGGCTACAAAGTGAGTTCAAGGTCAGGGTGAACTACAAAACTCTTGTCTCAAAGACAGAAAAAAAAATGAAACAAAATGAAACAAACAACAACAACACACACACACACATCCCTATATGTTCACACATATACAGAAAGATGGAAGGACAGATACATGGACAAGTGGATGTAATCTTTTCAGGTAAAACTGCATAACAAATGAAGTCTTCAAGGACTACCAAAAACACTAACATCTAACAACATGGGAAACTATAAAGTTAAAAGTCATAATTTTACCTGTTTAAGATCAGTTTTCTAAAGGAGGTGGCGGCACAGGAATGCAACAGAGTTCAAGTGAAGAATTCATTTGTTGAGAATTAAATATTTTTCAGCTCTATAAAAATATAAATGAAAACAAGGATGTAATACACAGAAGAAAGAACACTTGATGATACCTTTTTTTGGTACTGGGAATTGAACTCAGGACCTTGTACTTGCCAGGCAGGTGCTGTACTACTGAGCTAAATCCCCAACCTGATGATACATTTATAGTACAGTTCATCTAATCATAAAAAATCATGAATTTTAAAAAGTTCTGTAGTAACAAGGATATTTGTATACCTTTATTAAACCTAATTTAAAAAAACATTATCTTAGAGACAGAAAGTCTGAATTAATTTGAAACTTACCACTAATTATTTGTAAGACCCTCTGTAGATTAAATTCTACACACTTAGGTGTATGTTAGATATATATCTATATACCTATGTATATAGATATATACTGTCTGAAGCCTCACTTGAGTATTTTACAAAACTCTATCTCTTCTAATCAAAAATTCTATCACTCTATTGAAACATCAGTGATCAGTCAGGCACATAAGCACAATCATTAAGAAATACCAAGTTCTCCTTAAAACTTTAATACACAAGACTAGAGATACAGCTCAGTGCAGGAGTGTGAACACCCTGGGCTTGATATCCAGCACTACCCAAAACAAAAAGGTTTTAAAAACACGCCCTATAAAACCAAACTCATATAGTATCAAAGTCTAGGAAGTCATTTTTAATGAGTTTCATCTAATTGAAAAACTATCATTTTTTTACAGAGACACTATTACTTGAATTTCTGGCAATAAAACATTCCATTTCTTGCTCAGAGAGAACCTCTTTCAAATGGTGAAACACAGGACCTATGGAAAGTAGTGACACATATACATCTACTGAACACATTATGCTCTACCTCTCTGATTCAAAACAGCACTGCAGTTTTAAAATGTAGCCTTCCCCAAAGTTAATCCTTTAAAATATGTTCATTGATGAGATGTATTTCCTAACAAAGAATATGCAATAAGTTATATGGGAATGAAATTATCAGGCCAAGCTTGGTGGTAAACTCTAATAATTCTGTGGCTCAGGAGGCTGAGGCAGGAGGATCATCACAAGTTTAAACTACATAGTAAGTCTGTGTCTCAAAAAACAAAAAATATATATTAGCATTGTCAAGGTTTTGATACTCTTTAGACTGAACATGTGTCATGACCCCCTATTTTAACCCCAGCAATAACTTTATCTCTTCTAGAACTGGCTTTTACATGAGAGGTTTATTTTAGGAGTAGGTTTTGCTTGGTGGGAGGGCCCTTGCAAAGGACTAACAGAATATTTATGGGAAGACACATAAAGAGACCAGTGAACAGTCTGAGAAGATTCTCTTGATGTCAAGGAGTCGGGGTGGGAATGAGACACTATCTTTCTATACCTTGGGAGTTTTGAACCACAAGACAAGTCAGATTTCAAAGCCCTGTAGCAGGCAGACTGGAGAGCCCTTGCAGACCTGTGCCCCAATCTTCCTACAGAGAAAGATGGGCATTAGGCTCTCAAATTAAAAAGAAAAAAGAAAAGAAAAAGAAAAAGAAAAAGAGAAGAGAAGAGGTGAGGCCAGGCCAGGCCAGGCCAGGCCAGGCCAGGCCAGGCGAGACAACTGACAGGAAAATTTTTGAAAACCTTAGCACAACAGGAGAGCAAAGCAATCCCTGCTGGCTGGAGGTGAGGAGCTCCTCTCACTGGTGCAACAGAGAAAAACAGGAACCTTATCAAGAAGGCAACACTGTCCAGTCTCCACAATCCTTTGAGATACAAAATCTGGCACATGACGACCCCCTAAGCATGCAAAGCAACAAGAAAATATGATCTATAAAAGGAAACTAGACAAGAAAAATCAGACTTGACATACAACAGTTACTTAAAATAACTTTTAATAAATGAAAGAAAACAGAAAAATGGACAAAATTAATGAAAAAGTGTAACATTTAACAATGCATTAGGATCAATAAAAAAGTTCACATTCTAAAACTGAAAAATAATATGTATCAATTAAGAATTCAAAATACTGGTTATACAGTAAGCTAGACACAGCAAAACATATGATCGGTGAACTAAAAAATTAGTCAGTAGAAAATAGCCAAACAAAAGCACCAAGAAGGAGGAAAAAAAAAAGGGGGAAAACGCAAGAAGGAAGGAGAGAGGTTTAAGAGAAACATGAGCCTGCTAGAAATGTCATTCGTACATATACTAGATAACAGAAGAAAGATAAAAGAGTATCTGAAGAGATTTCCAAAACTGATGAAAGAAATCAACCCAGAGATTTAAGATACTCTACCAACTCCAAGCTAAGAGAAAAACACATTAAGAGAAAAACAGTACCTAGGACACCATAATCAAATTACCAAAGGAAGGGGAGGAAGGGACAGAGGTACAGTCTTAACAGCAATCCAGGGGGCAAAAAAAAGATGACTTTCAAAGAAACAATAACAACAGTTGTCGCCAACACCAGAAACCAGAATATAACAGAATATAATGGTATTGTTAAAGGGCCAAAAAAGAAAGTAACAGCCAATCTAGAATTTTATACTCAGCAAAAATATTCTTCGAAATGAATGTCAAGAGCTGGGTGTGGGTGTGCACACCTATAATCCCAGCACTTGGAAGGCTGATGTAGAGGGACTACTGCAAGTTTAAAGACAGCCTGGGCTACATAGTGAGTTCAAGGTCATCCTGAACTGCATGGCAAGACCTTGTCTTTAAAAAAAATGTCAAAAATATTTGTAAATAAAACCAAAAAAAGGCAATTTCCCACGATGTAAAAAAATAAATACTGATTATTCAAAGCAATAAATGAAATAAAAGGTATAAAGGTTTTAAGATTTTAGGAATTATGTTGACAGTGTAAATAGTAATGAGCTGAATCCGATGCATATGCCTTTAATCTCAGCTATTCTGAAGGCTAAGGCAGAATCCCAAATTTGAGGTTAGTTTGGACAAAACTAAAACCATGTCTCAAGAAAAACAATGTGTTTTACATTCTAGTAAACTGAGGACAAATGCATAATTTTAGGACAATCATTACAAAATTTGTTATATAGCAATATATTAGAGAAAAAAATGTATGGTTGTTTTCAGGGTTTTTTTTGGGGTGGGGGGAGTTGGTACCAGGGATTGAACTCATGACTGTGTGCTTGCAAGGCAGGCGCTTATGCCGCTGAGCTAAATTCCCGGCCCGAGAAAAAAATATAATATTTAATCTAAAACCAATCAAAAAACAAGGGGAGAAAAAAAATGAGTTGAATAGCAAATAACAGTAACATTAAACATAAATCCATGTAAAAGGCTGTTTTTCAGACTGGATTAAACAAAAAGTATATTCTTTTGAGACAAATTTTACATTTGTTCATAGAAAGACTGAAAGTACAGGATGAAAAAAATTAAAAAATTTAGAAAACTCACACAACACCAGCCAGAAGCAAACTTGACAGTCAGGAATGGTGGTGCCTGCCTGTAATCCCAGATACTCTAGAGACTGAAGCAGAATGGCAAATTTAATGCCAGTCTGGGCAACTTCTCAAAATAAAGATAAGGGGCTAGGTGTGGTGCACATCTGTAATCCTAGCACTTGGGAGGCTGAGGCAGGAGCACTGTTGTGAGTTTGAGGCCAGTCTGGCCTACAAAGTGAGTTTAAGGCCACCTGATCTGTATAGTGAGACCCTGTCTCAAAAGACACACACACACACACACACACACAAATAAATACATAAAATAAAAAATAAAAATAAATAGCACTGGAGACATAGCTCAATGCTTCTTGGGTTCAATCCCCAGGATCACAAAAAGGAATAACAACAACCAAAAAAAAAAAAGGTCAGAAATCATTAACAACGACAATAAATAACCTAAAAAAACCTGGAAGTTTAAGTTAGGAAATACGATGAACTGAATACTAACCAAGAGCTCATACAGTGAAGTGTGTTAGATGCAGCTGCACCTGTACCACACTGGTTGGAAGCCCTCACTTTCCAAGAGGCCACAGTGAAGAGCAAGTGTGAAAAAGAAAACAAGCACACAGATAAGTTGACAGCCAAAAGCTGATTTGCTGAAAAAAATCAAAAAACATAAACCTCTAGCCAAACTGATTCCGGAAAAAGGGAAATACAAATAACTACAGAAATTTTAAAGGTCAATATGATCATTTTATGCTAATTAAGGACATGAAGTGGACATGTTTATTGAAAAATACAAATCACCAAAGATGACTGCTCTAAGTTGAGGCCAGCCTGGGCTACAAAGTGAGTTTGAGGTCAGCCTGAACTACACCATGTGACCCTGTCTCAAAAAAAGTCCAAAAAAGAAAGGGTAGGGATATAGCTCAGCAGCACAGCACCTGCCTGGCAATCATAAGGTTGTGGGTTTGATCCTTAGAACTCCCCCCTCCAACAAACCCAGACCAAAAAGAAAACAAGACTGTCCAAATGGCCCCAAAGCTACCATTCAAGTAACAGAATCTGCTACTAAAAACCTGTCCACAAAGATCTCAGGATGTAGTTTCACTAGGACGTACTTCTGAACAATTAAGACAACCACCAGTTTTGCAGTCTTCTAGAGAACAGAAAATAATGGAAGAAACACTAACTCTTCATGCTTTTTTTTTTTTTTTTAATTAGTACTGGGGATTGAACTCACGACTGCATGTTTGTAAGGCAGGCGCTGATGCCGCTGAGCTAAATCCCCAGCCCACCTAACTCTTCTTAAATCCCTTGAAGCATAAGCCTGGGTCCACTGGACCCATCCCTTACTTTACTTTTCTTTTTTTCATTCCTTACTTTTCTACTGTAAATCTGTACTTTAGTATCATGGTAGCTGGCTGTGGATCTCAGTATCTTCCCCTGAAGGATATAGGAAGTAAACTATTTGTTTACCGACTTGGCATGACAAACACCAAGGTGGATGTACATGTGCAAAAGTGGCAAAAAGGGTCCATCCTTACGCAGATGTTTACCTGAGGATCACAGAGGGTCCAATAGACTCAGGCCTCTCCAGCATTTGCTCTAAAAAGTTTTCTTCTATTTTTTATTTATTTATAATTTTTCTGGTAGAAGTAACCCAATTAGTACAATGACACATGAAAAACCAGATCTGCAAGTTTTGGAGAAAGTCAAAACTGAATCATCAAGGCCAGGGATTTAGCTCAGTGGCACAGTACCTTCCTGGCAAGCACAAAGTCCTGAGTTCAATTCCCAATGCCAAAAAAAAAAAAGAAGTGAATCATCAGATTACTCATGCATGGATGATTGTAATCCATTATGGTAAAATACACGCTTCCCTAACAGAAGAGTGGTGGGGTGGGGGTTAATGAGACAACGTTGACGACGACTTCGATGTTGGCCACGTGAGCTGAAGCTCCTGTGAAGTAGAGCAAGAATCAACTGATACAGACACAAGGAATGCAGACCTCGATTCAGATGACAGCAACCTGAGTACATATTGGACTAGGTGAAGTTACCAAATGGCCATGCAACCAAATGGAATGATCTGATGTCAGAGCCAGGTCCAGCCAGGCATGGTGGTGCACGCCTGTAATGCCAGCACTTGGGAGGCCGAGGCAGGAGGACTGCCATGAGTTCAAGGATAGCCTGGGTTACAAAGTTAGTTCAGGGCCAGCCTGAACTGCATAGCAAGACCCTGTCTCAAACAGACCAAAAAGAGAAAGAAAGAAAGAAAGAAAGAAAGAAAGAAAGAAAGAAAGAAAGAAAGAAAAGAAAAGAAAAGAAAAGAAAAGAAAAGAAAAGAAAAGAAAAGAAAAGAAAAGAAAAGAAAAGAAAAGAAAAGAAAAGAAAAGAAAGAACTAGGTCCAAAAATACAGTGAAGGTCTTGGCAGGGGTGAAATGTGTTGGACAGAACGCCAGCAGTGCTATCCAGTGTTGGAAACTGTAACACAGGATATGCTACAAGATGCTGTGAAACCACAAAGGCTGAAGTGCAAGTGAAACCTTCTGTGTGTACCTACAGCCATATTCAAAAGTGTACAGATGAGGACACCTCACTAGCTGAACTGAATGTAGGCTGCACCTGGCACAGATTTCTCATGGTGACTGCAGGGACATAAAAGTCCTATGGAAAAGCGATGGGTCCAAGCATGGCATAAAAATTTATGCCCCTGGGCTAGATATAGCTCAATGGTGAACCATCTGTCTGGTAAGCGTGAGGTCCTGAGTTCAATTCCTGGTGTCTCCTCCCCCCAAAATTTATGCCCCTGGAGATGTGAAGACTTATGCTTTTAATTTACATATTTATGCTGGATCTCAAGTCAATCAAGGTCCTTATTCGTATAGAAAGAAATCAAATGATGTGAATAGTTTTCATTTGAAGCTCACCTTCTCAGACATGAGTAGAGCTACTTGTTCCTGCTTTTGGTCTCCAATTGCTTGGAACATCATTTAACAGACTTGTTGCTCCCATCTCCCAGACTAATCAGAATGTCATATTGGACAATGAGTTCCCTGGTTTCCAACTGGCATTACATTTGCTAACAGAGCACTACATTTGCTAACAGAGCACAAGTTGACCAGCACAGGGACCATACACAGGAACAAAGCAGGAATTCCCAATGAAATGTTGCAATTTTAAAACAGACCTGTAAAGTACAATCTTTGAATTTCAGAAAGATATAACCTTAGCCTCATAAATAGCAAGAAAAAACCAAACAGGTCCTGCTGATGTCAACATAATACCATGGTGGAAATATTGATGGGGAAACCTCAACAACACAGAAGCACAAGATGGAAACTTTCAACAATAAAACCAAACGTGGAGTAGATGTTGTTGATGAGTTATGCAGCAGTTATGCCATCTGAAATATTCTCTCTCTTTTTTTTTTTTTTTTTGGTACCAAGAATCAAACTCACGAACTCGCACTTGCCAGGCAGGTGAACACAAAGCACTGGCCAATGGTTGTACTTTACTTGGTCCTAAACATATGTGGCATAAATAGTTTGACAGTTTACAAAGAAAATAACAAGTGCAAAACACAGAGAAATTTTAAGAGGACTGGGACTGGAGCTCCTAAGAGATCATTTGTAGCAGAGGAAAAGCAAAATGTTTCTGCTCAGGGAACTATGCAAAAAATTGTGGCACACACTGATGAACTGACAGATGACAGACAGGCACAGCATCATAAAGACCTACTACGACAAGGAAACACAAAAGATGTCAACTACGCCTTACAAGTACAGAAAAAACATACGTGCTATCAGTATAAAGGATACTTGTGTATGGAACATTCAGCTGTCATGTGTGAAGACTGCCTTGGGTATGACAGTTGAAACAAAGCTCATTTCAGTAGACTTGCATTTGTGTTTACACTGTAGTTCACAGTTTTATCTCTGATGCTATCTTTCAGGTTGGGTAAGCAAGTAAACAGCTGATGTGAAAATGCTGATGTCTACTCTAAGTATTCATATTTGATATTTTATTTTATTGACAACTATTTCCAGCTAAATGCATGTTGTGCAATATAGTAGGAAGCTCTTGACAAAACAAGAAGAGGTAACAAGACTGCCACATAAGAAAAGGAAAGTTAAGTACATGTGCTGTCAGTGTGAGACATGTACATGAAACATGCAGCTGTCATGTGGGAAGACTGCCCTGGGTGTCACAGGTAAAGTAAAGCTTGTCTTTGTGGTAGAGCTCTGTTGGTACTTTCACTGTGGTTCACATAGGAATTTATTTCTAATGTTATCTTAGGTTCTGTCAGCAAGTACACAGGGATATGAAAATGTTGATGCATCTTCTAAAGGCACAATACATACTAAGAACTTAATATTTTGGGGCTGGGGATTTAGCTCAGCAGCATAAGCGCCTGCCTGCCTTGCAAGCATGCAGTCATGAGTTCGATCTTCAGTACTGATTAAAAAAAAAGAATTTAATATTTCATCGATATTTTATGCTCCTGTTAACTACATACTGTATAATACAGTAAGGACCTCCTGACAAAACAGCAAGACCACTGAGCTGTCAGGTGTCCTACAAGAAGGTCAGGAAAGCAAAAGAAATGTGCGGTCAGTGTAAGTGATGTGTGCGTATGGAACGTGCTGTTGTCTGGTGCCTCGGGTGTGGTGTGGAAGTTTTTTTTTTTTAAGATTTTTTTTTGTAGAGTGCTATTGTTATTTTCAGTGTAGTTCATATGGGAATTTATTTCTGATGTTCTTGGTTTTTTTCTGATGAACTTTTTTAGACTTTGTACATCAAAAACCAGTTGATGTTGAAAATTTTGATGCTTTTTTAATAAACAATAAATATAAAAAACTCAACACTCTATTTTCATGATTTTTCCCTAAGTACTCATTGTTTAATACAATACTCATAAAATATAATTAATAATTCATCATTAGACATATCCTAAGGAATAAACATGAGTCTGACAGACTCAGCTTTATGCACCTTAATAACATAATTAGTCTTATGCTCCAAGGGCTATGAATCAGTGCAACCATGATGCCAAAAACTGACACCAATCTTGCAAGAAAGGAAAATCATGGAACTAATCTCTCTCATGAACACAAGCTTAATAATTCAATATGCTGGCAAATAAAATCTACTACTGTATAGGAGAACCCAAACATATAAAATAATTTGTATCTAATAGAAAGAAAACCATATGATCATCCAAATAGGTATAGAAAAAGCATGTAACAAAATTCAAAAGTCATTGACGATAAAAATCTATTGGAAGGCTAGGGATTTAGCTCTGTGGTGCAGTGCCTGCCCAGCAAGTGCGAGGTCATGAGTTTGATCCTCAGTACCAGGAAAAGAAAAAAGACTGGCCATAAAATGTCTGTAGCATGTATCACAGTCAGTGGAGAAATACTGAAAACTACCCTGGCAAGTAGAAAACGAGATGGCCATTATTACAACTTCAATTCAACACGATTTCAGAGGGCCTAGCTAGTGCAACAAAGCAAGAGAGGGGGAGGAAAAAAAAAAAGGACCAGAAGAGAAGAAAAGCAGTAATTCATAGATGATTTTTTTGGGGGGGGGTACTGGGGACTGAATTCATCACCTCACGTTTGCTAGGTGGGTGCTTACACCGCTGAGCTAAATCCCCAGCCTTATAGATGATATGATTATGTGGCAAGAGAAACCACATGATTCTACAGAATATTAGAAGTAGTAAGTGAATTTATATTTCTGGGTATAAGATTAATACTGAAAAACCAACTGTGCTTCTAAAAGCTAACCACTGATTTTTGTTTTGTTTCTTTGAAACAGTCTTCTATAGTTTTTGGTTTTTTTTTTTAATTGGTACTGGGCATCGAACTCACGACTGCGTGCTTGCAAGGCAGGTGCTTATGCCACTGAGCTAAATCTCCAGCCCTCTTCTATAGTTTTTAACTTACTATGTATCCCAGACTGGTCTCTAACATTCAATCCTCTAACCTTACCTTGCAAATACGGGGGTTATTGCACTACTATTCTTGGCTATTTGTATTTTTAAAACACAAAGTACAATAAAACAAAACAAACAACTAGGAACAAATCTAACAAACAATGTGCAATTGAGGGATATTTACAGAACTGTCAAAGACAGGAGAATGCTCTGAAAAATGCAGTTAGGTGATTCTGAAGTTGTGTGAACATCACAGAACTGTATTTTCACAAACCTAGACAGCATGCAGCTCAATCACCTGCTGTAGTCTCTTGAGACTATCAAGAGACAAGGTAAGCAGGACATATGTGGGTGTGCCACAGGCATAAAATGCCATACAGTTTCTAAAAGTACAGCACGAAAAGTAGCATATTACATAGACAAATGAGTACCAGCTTTTTATTATCACTATCAAGTCTCAGATACTATACATGCTACTTTTACAGTGCTGCAGGCCTGTTTACACAGCAGCATTACCACAAACCTGAGGAATGTGCTGGACAGTAACCTTACAATGGTTACAACACAAGAGCCATTTTTCAGCTCCATTATAATCTCATGGGACTACTGCTGTATATGAGGTCTGTAGTTGCCCAAAACCTCATCACAGTATTAACTGCAAATGAAAGGATGTACCAAATTTGTGGAATGGAAAGACTTAAAATCTTTCCAACCCATCATTTCAATTTCAAAGCAATCTTGAATCAACTCCCATTCTTTTTTGAGGGAAGAGGGTGCTTTTTTTGAGATAAGGTCTCACTATGTAGTTCAGGCTTTGAACTCCCCATGTAGCCCAGGTTGGCCTTGAACTCACAGTGATCCTCCTGCCTTGGTCTCCCAGGTGCTGGCATTACAGGCGTGCACTCACTATGCCTGGCTTTCCCATTCCCTTTTGTCTAATTTAAAAAAACTGATTCTGAAATCCTTATGGAAATGCAAAAAGTGAAAAACACCAATATGATCCTAAAAAAATGTTGAGTATATACCCTTCAAACATTAAAACATATTATACATCTATAAAAATTAAAATTGTAGGTAGGGATATGGCTCAGTGATACAGTGCCTGCCTAACAAGCAGTTAGTACATTCGATGAGGTAGTGCATTCAATTCCCGGTACTAAAAAAAGAAAAAATAAATAAAATTGTAATTAAAATTATCCAATGAAAAATAGTCAGTCTCACACAAATAGGGCTTCCTGACTTATGAGAAAAGTAGCACCAATGTGCAATGAGGGAAAAGACAATCTTCTATTACACAAAGATGCTGAAGCAACTGGAAATGCCCAAATAAAATAACACGTCGTGATTCTTGCGGTGGGTAAGGTTAATTGTGTCAACTTGACAGGCTTAGAAGCTAAAGAAGGAATTGGTGAAACACCTCTAGTGTGGGTCATGGCAGAATAGCTTTCTTTGGGTTCTCCATCTGGTCCCCGGCACCCCCGTTTCCCTACTCTCCTTCCCAGATGCCATGAACTAAGTAAGCACTTTTCCTCAGTCAACTCCTTTCCACCACAACATCTTTGCCTTGTACCCAGCTGACCATGGGCTGAATCCTCCTCTGAAACCCAGTACAAATTAAACCTCTCCTTTAAATTGTGGGCACTGCGATTTGTGTCCTAGCCATAGCAAAGCTGACCAACACAATACTTAACCTTACACAATTCACAAAGGTAAATTCCATGCAGAGTCCAGATCTCAATGTAAAAAGCAAGAGGGGACGAGCCATAGCAAAATATCATTGACCTTGATGGAGTCAAACATTTCTTAAGCCAACTCCCAAAGTGCTGAATAACAACAAAGAAGATAAGCTTGGATTATAAAACCTCTCATCAAAAAATTGACTGAAGATAAACTATTAGAAAAATGTATCAATAATAAAATACATCTAATAGTAGGGGTAGAGTAGGGGTAGGAGATGTGCAACTGTTTCATGAGGGGACAGGAAAACTATGAGGTCCTGGCTCAAAGCACCAGTCTCCCACTAAGGTTGGACCAGGACTACAAAGAACGCCCCCACCCTCAACCATGAGCCTACTGCTAACAGGAAGATGTAACAAGAAAAGAACCTTCTTGGGCTGGAGATATCACTCAGTGGCATAACTGCTTGCCTCACAAGCGCAAACACACAAGAACGGTCCCAAATTTGATTCCCAGTACCAAAAAACAAACAAACAAACAGGCTTCTGGTTCTAGACAACACAGGACCTGACAGGCAAGAATTTACTACCTTTTTACCTAATTAAAAAACATGGACACAGTGGACACAAAAAAGCTGTCCCACCATTCTTCCTTGAGTATTTTCTGGCTTCAGTGTAAGGAAGGGAAAAACCAGACCAAACCCTGCCTACTGCCTGAGCACCACACGCTGGAGCCGAAGTCCTGAACAGTCAGAGAACTCACATGTGGCCATCAGACTAAAGACTGGGAAAATATAAGTGTGTGTGTGTGTGTGTGTGTGGTCCTTTCCTGATAAAGGGGAAAAAACCCACACTGCCTAAGAAATCTTAAAAAGAAAACTTGAAAGCACTGAAGCTTTCAAACAACTTCACTATGTCCCACAGCAGAATTTGAAAGTATTTTTAAGAATACAAAAATATCCAGAAAACCACAAGTAAAATTTTGAGTAGCAGTCAATAAAATAATTACTAAGAATAGAAATAACCAGAAAAATGAGTATTATGGTTTAGATCTGGGGCGTCCCAAATGACTCACGTGTTCAGCAGTGGGGTTTGGGAAGGTGACCTGCTCACAGAGGTGCTGTGCTCAAGGAGGACCCCAGCTGACTGCTGTTGGGAGGAAGAGCTGGCCTGGAAGGATGGCCTCCTTCCCCAGCTCCTCCCTGGGTGCTCTCTGCTTCCTGGCCTCAGATTTTGGAGCCAGCTGACTTGGATTGAAATCTCTCAAACCGTTAGCACAAATAAACTGCTCCTCCTTTAAATTATTGGGGTTGGGTATTTTGTTTCAGCAAAGTGAAAGGGACCAAGACAATAAGATATGAATAAAACAAAAGTCAGTCAAACCTGACCCAAAATTAAGAAAAACTGACCCAAATTTGATACAGATAATTCAAGTTAGCAGACAAGGACACTGATAACAGTAATCATTAACTACACTGTTTAAAACACTGAGAGCATCACTGAGTTAATTTTTAAAGACAACCTACTCCCATCTGTAATATAAAAACCACAATGCATAAAATGAAAAGCATACCGGATGTAATAAAATTAGATACCACAGGAAGGTAAGATCAGTGACCTTGAAAGCAAACAGGATTTCATTACTTGTTTTTTTTTGGTGCTGGGGATTGAACTCAAGACCTCACGTTTGCCAAGCAGGCACTTACGCCGCTGAGCTAAACCTCCAGCCCTTGAATTCTATTTTCTGAGACACATTTTGTCAATGTTATGCCCAGCTCTAGAAACGATCATGGCCTCAATGCTGACTTAAGCTCAGTAATCCTGATTTTCTCTAACGAAGCTACTCAGCCCAGGGGAGAAAACATTTAGAGCAAGATGTGTCCCCTAAATAGGCACAGTGGGCACACCTGTAACCCCAGCGCTGAGGGAGGCTGAAGGACTGCAAGTTTAGAGTACTGCTTGGTAAACTAAGCAAGACCTTGTCTCAAAATTTAAAAACAAAAAAATACCTTTTAAAAGGGGTGTGCTGGGGATGTAGCTCAGTGGTAGAACACCCCTAGGTTAGATCTCTAGTACCATTAAAAAAAGTTTCTTCAACACAAAAGAACCAGGATCACTTACCTCCACCTGTAGTCAGGGTAAGACAGACTATTGTTTGATTCATTGGATTTAATCTTGAAATTTTTGCAACTCTCAGTAAAAAAGAGAATAGATGCTATAGGTCCCATCAACATAAATAAAACTTTTTTCCTGTTATCTACAAGCAACAGTAACACTGCACAGCCAGACATTAATAACACAAAGGATTAACTAATCTAGAAATAGTTTACTGCTACCAATTACTGATTAAATATATATTTTATATAAGGTACAGCAAAGTATTTCTAATTACTTCTGGTTCAGAGTACAAATAAAGAAGCATTGCACAGTTATAATTTATTGAAAAACCAAGATGATAGGGAAGTAAGAGTCAGACACCATCTTTTCTGAGCTAATTAACTAAAAGGGTAAGATTAAACTAGAAAAAAGCTTTCAAAACTTCAGTAACGTAAAATCCCTCTAAATTTTGTGATGATTAAATGAGAATGCCTAGTATATGGCCTGTCCTGTGGTTATCAGGTTTTTTCCCCTGCAAGTTGTGAAGGTACTTTTCAACAACAACAAAAAAAAACAAAACATAAAACAAACAAACAAACAAACCAGGAAAGTATGTATATGCTAAAAACCTGGCCTGTCAGCTGAGTATGGTAGACCACACCTGTAATCCCAGCTCTCAGGAGACTGAACCAGGAGGCCAGTATGGACAGTCTGAATTACACAGAGACCCTGTCTCAAAAACAAAAACAACAAAAAAATCACCCTTAAAAAATTTCCTAACAAAACCCTCAGAACAAACTTAAGAAGCAAAAATGTTTGCCTCCAATATAACCAAGGAAATACCATGAAATACTGTGAAATAATTTAACAAAATTATGTTGAGCGACTTTTAAACCAAGTCATTGAGCCAAGGGAAGTAACAGGAAAGCAAGGGAGGAAATCAGAAATACAGCCATCCTCAGTGTTCTGAGAGGACTGCTTCCAGGACCCCCATGGGTTCAGATGGACCTGGGGATGCTTAAGCTCCTCACATTAAGACAGCACAGTATTTGCATATCACCTCCACTAATCTGCTTGCATCAAGAATCTCCAGTTTACTTAGTATAAATGCTATGTAAACACAGTAGTTGTTAAATCCTGTTTAGGTGACAATGGCAAGAAAAAGATTTTTAATATGTTCAATACAGAAGTAGTTTTTCCTTCAAATATTTTGGTTTGGCATAGTTGAGTCCAGGGACTAACTGTAAATAAATAGGATTCCTTAAATCTGATCTATAAAGGGGCATTATTTATAATAATGTCCCTGAAATGACATGAAATGTTTTATGTAAGTATCTATTTTTCTAGATCCACAGGTTTTTATTTAATTTTAGTGGGATTTTAAGTTCCCAAAGATAAAGAAGTACTACTCCAGAAAAACCAGATGGGAGATTGCTAGAGAACCCAAGAAATGAAAAGAATCACAGGAAGACTTACGATTCTTATGAAATAGGAAAGTACTATCACAATTTTTTAATGTATTCAGTGTACATGTATGACCATACCCACATATATACAACACAAAATTATGTTTGAGAGGTCATAATTTTCTAGATTTATAAACCAGTGCTACACATACACACACACACAGAGTCATAAATTAAAAGGTACAGGTAAAATTAAATAGAGAAATTCATCTTTTTTTTTTTTTTGCAGTACGGGGGATCAAACTCACGACCTTACACTTGCCAGGCAGGCGCTTATGCCACTGAGCTAAATCCCCGGCCACGAGAAATTCATCTTTTAAAAGCTCAAACTGAGGCCGGAGATATAGCTTAGCAGCACAGCACACATGCCTATTAAGTGTGAGCTTGATTTCCAGTAGGGAAAAAAAAACAACTCAAGTCTTAATATCAAAATGACTGACTGCACCTTAGATCATGGACATATAAGCAGTAGATGAATCAAATATGACAATATTTTTGAGGTGACAAAATTGTACTAAAAAATTTTAGCCGAGGGGCTGGGGGTTTAGCTCAGTGGCAAGTGCCTGCTTGGCAAATGTGAGGTCGTAAGTTTGATCCCTGGCACCAAAAAAAAAAAAAAAAATTTAGCTGAGTGTGGTGGCACATGTCTGTAATCCTAGCACTCAGGAGGTTGAGGCAAGAGGATTGCTAGAGTATAAGGCCAGTGTGGGCTACAAAGTGATTTCAAGGCCAGTGGGAACACCATAGTGAAACCCTGTTTCAAAAAGAAATAAAAGAGGTCCGGAGATTTAGCTCAGCAGCATAAGCGACTGCCTGCCAAGTGGGAGGTCATGAGTTCGATCCCCAGTACCAAAAAAAAAATTTTTTTTTAATCATTTTTAATTTTACTTTGTTTTGAATTACTGTTTCCAAACAGAATAGAACTTTACATTTTGTAATGGAATACAATCTAAGTTAGGATGCATTTTTTTTGCGATAAACTCAGAATTACACACTGGTGATACATAATTTTCATGCCTACCAAAATCTCTTATTTTATTTTAGGCACAGGAACTCAAACTCAGGACCTCAACGCTTACCAGGCAGGCACTGTGCCATTGAGCTGTATCTCCAGCACAAAATTTTTTATTTTTCCTGCACAACAAATGTTTTGTTTACACTCCTTCATTCTTCTTACAGTTCTTATTGAAGGCCATTCTTCAAACAATGCTAGTCGGTATCATGTCCTTATGAATAAAATTCTATTACTACATCACGTTTTTCCTGCCCTACGCAGACCTCGTGTCCTTTGCTTCCTAGGCTGTGGCAGATTGTCTTCTGGCCCTAGTGAGTCCTGTCTTCTGGTACTGACGTTTTGCAGTCTCCTCCCACAAAGGCTCTGTGTTTGGCCCAGTGACTTATTTTGCCCAATGCGACATTAGCAAAAGTCTGAAAGATGCTCACATACTGTGTTTCTTCCTGCTGCTTTTAAAGCCTAGCAGCTATGTGAAGGCAGAGCTAGTCTGGTAAAGAGATGCAGGTCAACCAACAGTCAGTGTCGACCCGAGGCACAGCCCCAAGATCAGAAATGGAGCCATCCAAATGCCCAAGTTGCTGACCCGCACAACTGACCACACAGAACAGCTGTCAAGCTAAGCCACTAAATGTTCAGGTGAGGCCATGAAAGCCAAATAATACTTTTTTTTTCTTTAAGGGGAAGAGGTAGGAGTACAGTTCAGTGCCAGAGCACCTGCCTGGCATACATGAAGCTCTGCATTTGATTGACAGAACTATACAAACAGTGGGGTGAAGCTCACAATTCATGAAACCACTATAAAAAACATTGAAAACTGCCCTATCATTTAGTAATAATTTTCAAAAGTGAATTTAATTAACAGTTCCTATAAAGATATTCTGAGGGACCCAACCAGTACTTAGTTTAAAATGATGCAGGACTGCTGTGTGTGGTGGCAAGCACCTGTAATTCCAGCATCAGAAGGCTGAGACAGGAGGATCACCATGAGTTTCATAGTGAGTTCAAGGCCAGCTTAAGCTACTACATTTGGAGACTGCCTCAAAAAGTAAACAAAACAATGCAAGACTGTACCAACATTAGAAACAGACCAGGATCCTGTCCCCCTGTCCCTGGGTGTGTTCTATACTGGGAGGAAGTGAGTCCACTTCATAGGAATGAAAACAATCATTACCAAAATCTGAGTTGACTTCAGGCCCTGGATGTTAAGGCTTTTAAGTACATAATTTCAGTGATTTCAATCCCCTTCTCTCTTCTTATGTGCCCACCTCTTCAGCCACACTGGTTCTCTTGCTCGTCTTAAACATGTCAAACTCACATTTGCCCATGAGGCTTAGGGTTGCCACTGCCTTTGCTGCTCAGCTGCCTAGTTTCCTAACTTCATCCAGGTCTTAGATTCTCAGAGTAGGGGGAAGGCTCCATTCACTCAAGTCTCATTCACTGATCCTGAGTGCACTGACTGTTCCATTATTATTGCCTAACAGGCTGCAGGAACAGCTCAGTTCTAGGGTACTGCCTAGCACTGCCTACTTAGAGCCCTGGTACAACAAACAAATCTGTTTACCGCTGATCTTTTTACACTAAAATATACACACAAACTGCATGTGGGAGAGGGTGTCTTTCCTGTTTTGGGGGAGGGGCACTGGGGATCGAACTCATGACCTTGTGCTTGCCAGGCAGGCGCTTACACCACTGAACTACAACCCCAGCCCCGAAAGAGTGTCTTTCATTCACCACCATATCCAGAATCCCTACTGCAGTGTCTGGACAATCATTAGCTGTATGGGAAGAAGGAAGATTCCTATTTCTGAGTGGTATCAGGGCTGGTATCAGTGAAAATGGCAGAGCAATGACCTCAAAATCCCCTCCTCCATAAAAGCAACAAAGCACTGGTAAAATCTGTCAGAAAAAAACTTTTAAAGAACCCTGTGAATTAATCAAAGGCTTAAAGCAAACTAGGAAGTATTTCTTCAAGAGCTGCATTTTGTTAAGAACAGAGAGCTTCATGGAGTTTAAATTTTTCCCATTCCCATTCTACCCCAACCCTAATTCCACAATAACTCTGAAAACAGCCAACACAGGAATGAAAAGCCGGGTATGTTGGCACACACCTGTAATCCCGGCACTCTAGAGGCTGAGTCAGGAGGATTGCTGTGGGTTCAAGGACAACCTGAGCTATATAGTGAGACCTGGTCTCAATAAAAGAGAAAAAGCCCCAGGTGGCAGGCAGTCACTGAAGAGAACTGGGTTAAAGGGTCTTCCCAGAGAACTCTTTCTGACCTGTCGGAAAGACCTCATTTACAAGATTATCTTTATCTGGCATGACCTGGAGCTCAGTCAATTCCAATAACCTTTTCCCAGAAGCATTTGTTTAAAGCCAGGACAAATTAACATCATGGTTTCCTGAAGCATTAAAAGCAAATGGCCAACCAAAAAAGGTTAAAAAGAAAAGCTAGACAATGAGATGTCACAGGGAACCTTGAAAAGTTACTACAAATCTCCAGGAAAGTACACGACTGTAGGTATGCACAAAATATGTATACCCAGGGTTCATGCTCAGGGGAAAGCAGGAGAAGGCACTCTCACCCGGAGGACTCCTGCAAGCTTGTACCTAGTTTCTTCCAGATGCTGTCCCAAGTGCCTTTCATTTTGTTAACTTGACTTCATTTCATTTCACTGTAACAAACTCTGCTGAGACTATAACTTGAGTCCTGTACGTGCCATTCTTGTTTTGGGTTTTTTTTCTTCCTTCTTTTTTGAGACAGGGTTTCACTATGAAGTTCAGGCTGGTATGAACTTACTCTGTAGCCCAAGCTAGCCTCAAACTCTCAAGGATCCTCCTGCCTCAACCACCTAAGCACTGGGATTACAGGCATGTCCCTGAGTCATTTATATCTGGGCAGAGTCTTGGAGACCCCCCAAGGACATAGTCAGGAACCTCAAAAGAGGATAAATTGATCAAAGACTGGAAAAAGGACCTGTAGGGATCATGCCTGTTTTGCATTTTCACATGAAACCAAACAAAGACATACCTGGGGACCCAGGATTCATTTTCTACCCTGGAGTTAAAAACACTACGGCAGGCCAGGCGTGGTGACTCATGCCTGTAATCCCAGCACCCGAGAGGCTGAGGCAGGAGGATCCTTGAGAGTTTGAGACCAGCCTGGGCTACAAAGTGAGCTCAAGGCCAGCCTGAACTACATAGAGAGACCCTATCTCAAAAAGACAAAAGAAAACAAAAAAACCCAAAACAAAACAAAAAAACCACAGCTACAAATACATCCTACAAACACAGATACAAGCAAGAGTCCCCCTCCAGAAAATCTGCATACCCTCAACAATCTGCCTACAGCTGAGCTCAGACTCAGCCCAGTCAGGACAAGGTACTCCATAGGGTTGAATCCCTTTATCTGCACGAAAAACCTGGATGGGAACTTCTGGTGGGAAAGTGTCCTGTGTCACCGACCCCCTTCCTCTGTTCAGGGAGTCCCCAGCCTGTCCTGCCCTTTATCAGTCAACTCCCTTATCTCAGAAGCAGAAACCCCAATGCAAACCTTACCCTGCGCTGCACTCCTGTAGGTCAAAGTCTCACCCTCACATTCTGGACCCAAGAACCTGATTCTGGTAACGTAACAAAAACCCAAGAAGCTTCTAAAACTTCTTGTCATATAACTAGTAAACTAAGATAGGCTCCTACCCTCTCACTAGCACAAGAAGTTTCCAGCTTCTTGTGTACAATTCCTCCCTTGAACTTAGAATTCCTCCAAGGAATGCAGATTCTTTTGGGTGGGAAATGTGTTTATAAAACATCCTCGGTGCTAAAGAATGAGCCTGTCTTAAATACAATTCATTCTCAGTGACAAGTGAAAAAGGAATCAATTTCAGATCACTGCATTCCAGGGAAAAAGAGTTAAATTTTTCACACAAAGACAAATAGTACCCAACTCCCCCCAAAACCTAAACAAACATGCTGAATAAGTAGCATGTTTAAGTAATGTAGCATAGAATTAAAGTTTAAAAATAAATTCTGAGCTTGGCAATGGTGACACATGCCTGTAAGCCCAGCACTTGGGATACTGAGGCAGAAGGATGGATCATTGTGTTTGCGGCCAGCCTGGGCTACAAAGTGAGTTCAAGGTCAGCCTCAACTGCATTAGTGATAACTCTGTCTCAAAAAAGAGAGAAAAAAAAAAAAAAAGGTCAGGGATATAGCTCAGAGGCACAAGCATCAGCCTGGCAAGCACAAGATTCTCAGTTTGGTCCTCCCAGTACTGAACGAACGAACGAACGAACGAACGAACGAACGAAAGAAAGAAAGAAAGAGAAAAAGAAAGAGAGAAAGAAAGAGAGAAAGAGAGAAAAGCAAACAAGAAGAAAAAAATCAAAGAAAATACGCTGCACTGTAGAACAAAACTTTTTAAATACTAAATACTGTAAATGTTTAAAGCAGTTGGTATTCAGAGGTGAGTCAAGGAAGGCAGTGTCTGGAGTTGGTGGCATTCATGTATTAGTATTTTCTTTCATTCTTCTTATAACAATTACTTCTTCAATAGTATTAGGCAAGTTTCCGTGCACTGTTTCTAATCTTTTTTTTTTTTTTTGTACCAGGGATCGAACTCACTACCTTGCATTTTTTTTTTTTTTTTTTTTTTTTTTTTTTTTTTTTTTTTTTTTTTTTGGTACTGGGGATGGAACTCATGACCTTGCACTTGCAAGGCAGGTGCTTAGGCCGCTGAGCTAAATCCCTGGCCTGCACTGTTTCTAATCTTAAATACAACTAAATGTTTATTAGGGGAATTAATCTTTAAAACCTAGATTTACAAATTAAGAAAATACCTAAGCAAATAGTTGATCTTTTTTTACATTATTATGCTTTTTGCTTTTAGTGAACTCTATTCTACGTTATAAATGTATCAACCTATATTTTTCTATTTAAAGACTTGGCATTGTAGGTCTTTATTAGCTAATACTTTTATATTATTTACCATATATTGGCACTATTCTAAGCATTGTACATCTATGTACAACAATCCCACCTAATAAATACTGACATTCTCCTTACTTTAGAGCTGAACAGGCACTTTGTCAAAGAAGGACACACTGCTGCTAAGGGTTGTCAAGCTAAACTTCAAAACCCCTGGACACCTCCCCAACCCACAGGCCATCACATTCATTTATTACACTGAAAATGCAATGCTTAGTTCACCTCATCAGCAAAAAAACAAAACAAAACAAAACTTTCCCTTAGTAAAAGTAACATGCATGCTACAGGGCAGAAAAACTACATGAAAGTTTAGAAGCCTGCCACCTTGGTGAAGTCTTCGGAGTATAAGACTAACACCCCCTTCAAAATGAAGGCTTTGGTACTCACTGCTGCCCTGGAAGAGAGGGGATGCCTCTGTATATCCTGTAAATAAATAATGTAAGCCACACCTTAGTGGGCTGCTCTGCCCACTTCCTGAACAACCCAAGAGCTGCAGTTTTAAAGGGGCCCCAGTATAAGAGAAGGCAATAGAGTAAGGTGAGGTAGAAGTGCAAGATACTCTCTCTGTATTTGGACCTCAAGACCCATCAAACTCAAAAGTGTCCCAAGGGTTTGTGGTGAATGATAAGGAGCTGTCTAGAGCTGCCAATAGGTCCTGACAGAATTACCACTCAGGCTACCAAAACACCACACAAAGCGGGGTGTCTCAACCTGCCACTACTGGCATTTTGCCAGTATGTGCAGCAGGATAGTTAGTGGCATTCCTGACCTCTATCCCCAAATGCCAGCAGCATTTTCACTAAATTATGACAAAACAAAATGTCTCTAAATACTGCTAAGTGCCCCCAGAAAGCAAAGCTGTCCCTGACTGAGAACCACCGCTTTACAATAGATCTATGCTGTCTTCTGCAAATACTCTTTGTTGTTATTATTGTTGTATGTCTTTTTGAGACAGGGTTTCACAGTGTAGTTCAGGCTGGCTTTGAACTCACTTTGTAGCCCAGTGTAGTCCAGGCTGGCCTGGAACTCACAATAATCCTTCTGTCTCAGCCTCCTGAGTGCTGGGATTACCTTGCCTGGCTTTTGGGGTCTTGGAGGAAGGGATGATGGACCATATGACCTAACCTATTCTCAAAACTCAGGGATCTGACCCAGCAAACCACAGGCAGCACACACTACCAGCATTCCACCAGGAAACAGAAGTGATACTGGGTGTCAGACATTAGCTCTTTCTCTTCTTTGGAATACAGGAAAAGCCTACCCTTTTCTACCCTTATCTTTAAGTCATGACTTGTTTTGACCAAGGTATAGGGATAATTTTTTTTCTTTTGAGACAGGGTCTTGCTGTGTAGGTCAGGGTGGCCTTGAACTCACTATGTATCTCAGCCTGGCCTCAAATTTGCAGCAATCCTCCTGCCTCAGCCTTCCAAGTGCTGTGATTACAGGTGTACCACCACTCCTGGCCAGAAATTTTTTTTGTGTGTGTGGGTACCAGGAATCAAACTCATGACCTTATGCTTACCAGGCAGGTGCTGTACAACTGAGCTATTTCCCCAGCCCTAGAAATGATTTCTGTAGAAGCATGTCAGTTTGCAATTCTTCAGCCTGCTCTTCCCTTACCAGTATGATGACAGAAGTAGAGATCAGTACAGAGATGCAATGCTGACCCAGCATACAAAGAACAGTTGCCTGGAATCACCCAGACCTGGAGATTTTTTTTTTTGTGCTACTGAGGATTGAACTCTTGACTACACACTCACCAGGCAGTTGCCTATGCCACTGAGCTAAATCCCTGGCCAGACCTGGAGATTTTATGTGAGAATAAACTTTTTCCAAAACTCACTTTACGCCATTATCTGAAGAGTGATTGTTTCCACTACACAGCCAGCTAACTCTGACCATAATGGTGATAATATAGAGAGATTAGAGCAGGCCACAAAAGCACAAAGATTCTGAAAGGACATATGACTCAGACACCCAAGGCACTTCTAAACATCACTTCTTCCTTGTGAGGCCTTGCAACGAGGCCCAGTTAACACATGGTTCCATGCAATATCCTGGGATTACTCCTACACAGAAGTATCTCTACAGGACAGGAGAAAGTGAAATCTGCCAGCTATTTGTTATGCCTAAAAAGAGAAATAACCAGAGGTCCACATCTAACAGTGTGGCAAAATGTCTTTGCAACCGGTCTTTGCTCAACAGGCTCAAGAACAAAATGGCCCAGGTAGCAATAACAGAAATAGTACCTTCTGTAATGTGACTTTCCCTCACCAATACTTGTCTTACTATTTCACAATCTGCCAGGCTTTCTCACAGCTCTACCCTTTGTCTGAATCTACTGTCCTTATAGAAGTACCACACAGTTATCCTCTAGCCTAACTATCCCATGTCCCACTCTTCCAACACTCTAGATCAACAGTTACCTCTTCCATTAAGCCCTTGCAAAGGGTATACCCTAAGGGCTGGAGGTTTAGCTCAGCAGCTCAAGTGCTTGCGTGGTAAGTGTGAGGTCATGAGTTTGATCCCTGGCACCAGAATAAATAAATAAATATAACAACAAAGGGTATACTCTACCTGTACCAATTCAGAGCCCTGCTTCTTCCCTCCCCAACTCACAAGTTCTTTACCTAGAGTCTGCAGACCTTCAGGGATCAGAAATGAGTAAGACATGATGAGAAAAAACAAAACCAAAGCATTCTTCTTATTAATTTCCAATTCAAATCTGTAACTTCATTACATTATGAATAGAGGAAAACTGTGTTATTTCTTATGATTTGTCACCAAAAAGAATCGCAAATATTTTCATTGTCAAATTATACTTGTTGTGGACATTTGAATACCATTTAAGGCAGCAAGTGCAAGGTCATGAGTTCGATCCCTGGTAACCCCCCAAAATCATTTAAGCTCAATGATACTTCATGTTCCATTTCTTCTGTCAGCAAGTTTTTGCTTCACTCTGGATAAAATTTTTTTCCAATTGCCATCTGCCCAAATGTTTGGCTAAACATTTTTTGGATGAGATTTATATACAAAACTTATAAGACTAAACAAAGCAGATTATCCCAATATAGGTAAACCTCATATAATCAGTTCAAGATTTAAACAGAACAAAAGGCTAAACTTCCCACCTCCTTGAGGTAACAGCGTTCTTCTTGACAAACTGACTTTGAACCAGGACATTAGCATCTTCCCGCAGATGGACTCAAAGAGAAGTATCAGCTCTCTGGACTCAAAGAGAAGTATCAGCTCTCACTAGGCTTCAAATCCTGTTAGTTTTGAGAACTATACTGTCTTTGTTTCTCAAGCATACACTCTGTTTTTTTGAGACAGGGTCTCACCACATAGTTCAGGCTGGCCTCAAACTCGAGGAGATCCTCCCGCTTCAACCTCCCAAGCACTCAGGCCTGCACCACTACACCTGGCTCAAGCATACACCCACTAGCCCTACAACATCAGCTCTGAGTAACCAGGCTGCCAACTCACTCTGCAGACCTTGAAACTTGTCAGTCTCCTGAGTCGTGTAAGCCAATTCCTTTTAATATACCTTGTGATGAATCACACACAAACACCCCATTACTGGTCAAGTTTCTCTGGAGAACCCTGATGAATATAATCCTGAGAATATGCACAGAATCCATCTCTCAAACCTCTTAGACCAGGCAATGCTTAACTCGTGTAAAAGGTATTCCATTTCCATGCCATCCGCAGCAGAAATGGGGCATCTGAAGATGATTAGTAGTCAAGCACAGAGCAAAGCACAGAATAAATGTTAAGACTCTCTTCTTGATGGCACATAAAATTCCAAAAGTGACTCTTTTGGTAACATTCTCTTTTATTTAGGGAGGAAAACAACTCTGCCCTCCTGCACAGTGGTAACAGTTGATTTCATTTATCTACCCTTCTAAAGAGATCATTTCCTCTTCTCCCTTTCACAGCTTATAAATTTAGACAGGCAGAGTCATAATGATAGCTATTCCCAACAGTCCACAGTACTAACTGCTCTTCTCAGAAACCTGTGTGCAGGTTTAGTATTCCTATTTAATTAAATTGTATCTTTTCTAAAGCATGGAATATATCTCAGTTGTTTGCATTTCCAATTCTTAACAAGAATATTAGTAGCCAACAAAATCCTTTAATTAAGAATCAGACACTAGAGCCAGACATGGCGGTGCATGCCTTGTAATCCGAGCACTTGGGAGGCTGAGGCAGGAGGATCATTGCAAGTTTGAGACCATCCTGGGCTACATGTTACACCTTGTCTTAAAAGACCAAAACAACAACAGCAGCAACAAAAGGCTGTGCATGGTAGTACATGCCTGTAATCCCAGCACTCAGGAACCTGCAGCAGGAGGTTCCTGCCAGCCACTTCCAAGCCAGCCTACACTACACAGTGAGACCCTGTCTCAAAAACAAACAAACAAACAAACAAACAGCAAACCTCTAGAAGTAATCAATCTCACAACTCTAGATACATACATAGTGGAATTTAAACTTTTCTCATTTACTTTTTCACATACATTTCCATGGTAGATTCCCAGAGTCTTAGAATTCATAAAAATGAGCCATAAATTTCTAAACTGGACCCATGTTGAGTTCCAACACACTTGCAATTCCAAGTTTTTGTACATTTCTGGTGAATATTTATGCAAATATTAATGCACATCTTTACCATATCAAAATTACTATAAAAAGACCTTTTATCAAGAAGAATTCCAATTCTAGTTTTCAATTTTAGTCTAATTCTAGAACAAAAGAGCATCCTGAGGCATTAAGAAAGCCAAACATGAATAAATACCGGTGCAAATTAGTAATCACAGGTCTAAATTATGAAAGAAACTAGTTTGGTTTATGGAAAGCAGCTAAGTGCCAAGTAAAAACTAATCCAAACCAAAACATTCAGCACAATTTTTATTCCTGGCAACTTCAGCTCCTAGCTATGACATTAAATGGTAACAAGTGATTGAGCTATAAAAACATTGGTAGATTTGGCAGCCCTTTCCCTCAAGCTAAAACTGTTACTGATTCACATCACATGTGCCTTGGATTAGATAAATGATTTCAAAGTAGAAATCAAAGGTAAAACAAATCAAGGAAACTTTTTTCCCAAAAATGTACTGCCTCCTTCATATTTTTCCCCTACTAGGATTCTCAAGATAAGTGTAATATGATAGATGTGTATGTCTTTTAAAAATCTTCCAATTTATTTTAAGACATTTATCTGTCTCCACCTTTATGGAAAATTCTCAGGTATAAACCTTTTTAAAAATATCATACCAGTAGCAAGCATAAGGAACAGAGCTATGGGAGCTCTGAAGAAATCCATGCAGGTAAAAAGCTGTATTCAGAGAAGGTGCAAATCCCTTCAGAGATTTCTGTACCAGCTCCCTTCAAATGTAAATACGTTTTAGACAATGACACATGTTCAGTCCATTACCCTGAGAAAAACACATTTTAGTAGCCAGATCAAAACATAAAAAGAAACTAATTGTGGCAGGAGACCCTAAGAAACCACAACGAAACGCCAACATTGTACTGCTCTGGTATTAAAAAAGCAAAGCACTATTGTTGGGCGCGGTGTCTTATGCCTATAATCCCAACAGTTGGGAGGGTGAGGCAGGATCCTTGTTGAGTCTGAGCCAGTCTGGGCTACACAGAAAGACCTTGTCTCAAAAACAACAACAAAGCAGCTGGGCAGAGTGGAGCATGCCTGTAATCACAGCGCTTGGAAGGCTGAGGCAGGAGGATTGTTGCAGCCCAAGCTACAAAGTGAGGTCAAGGCCTGCCTGAACTGCATAGCAAAATGCTGTCTCAAAAAGATAAAAACAACAAAACAAAAACAAAACAGACAACAACATTCCTTGTCAAAATAGCTTAAGGGTTGGGGTAAAAAAAAAAAAAATCAAGATCCATTTTAAAGTGATTATATTTCAACAACTATTGTTTCAAATTTCTTATAAACAGCACCATTACTGAAGTGTTTCAGGAAAGCACTTCTATGAGTTATAAATAATGTCCAATTAGTATTTGCTAATTTGGACTAGTGTTTCTTAAACTTCTGGTAATCTCTAATGTCCAATTTATGACATGCTACAATGACATCTACTGGACACTCAAAAGCAACCATTAGATCTCCTAGACAGTCTGAGTAGGTTGGTTACATAACACACACACACACACACACCACCACACAGAGGCAAGAACCCCAGCCTACATAAAGGCAGAGACTTGTTCACAGGTACTCAAAATACTACAATTTTGTCTAAAATACAAAATTTGTGGCTGAGATAGCATTATTTTTTCAGTGACAAACAACAAAGAATGAGGCACCAAGAATCATTTAAAAATTTTAATTAAAACACTGACAAGGCCTGCAGTACTGTGAACACTTCAGAACAAACTTTAGGGTCGCACTTATCCTTCCCAAGTACTTTGAGACAGGGGCCGGGGGTTTAGCTCTGTGATGCTGTGCCTGCCTGGCAAGCCTGAGGTCCTGAGTTCGATTACAGGTAACCATCTCACATCAGAAAAAAACGGCATCCAGATACTTTGAGAGAAAAAAATGAAATGGTGATTTAAGTTTATGTGAATATAAATGATCACTAATACCAAAAAAACACAAAACAAAAAAACCCCACCTCATTTTGGAAAGTTTTTCTGACAGGCAATACTAAGGCAAATGGAAGAAAATGATAAAATTGCTAATACTCCATTCCTCCTAAACCGAAGGGATTATTTCAAACATCTTACATTGTAGTAATTTATTGCTTATTTTAAAATTGTTTTCTAGACTTTTAAATCGTTCTCAAAGAACTACAAAATTATGTTTGTATATAGTCTGTCTTCCCACAGCACATACTAAAATTTCTATTTTAACCCTACATTTTATTGTGCAAACAATGAATACAAAGACTTAAGAGCAAAATAACTTAGGACTAGTTTTATCTGTAAATAAGTCCAAAAGATTCAGAGCATACTTTTTAAATCTAAGATATAAATAACTCATTACAAGGGTCTCAGACTTACAGAGCAAACTACTTAAAAGTTGAGGCTTTTCCTCCCTTAATTCCGACCTCCAACTTTCCAGTTCCTAACATTCACAAGATCTAATGACAGGTGCGAGATGTACCAACTACTTTTCTAGTCGTTTTCCAACTTGTACTTACCTCCTACTGTAGATTTTTGAAGCTCTTCACCTTCCTGAAAAACTGTATTGTTAGCATCCTTCAACCCTGTAACAAACTCACGAATTACAAGTCACGAGCCTGACCACACTTGTCCCGAGACAAACGCAGCTGAGCTCTGCGTGACGGCCCCGTCCCCGCGCCCTCGTCCTCGCCCACGGCGCCGAACACACGAGCCCCAACCGCGCTCCCTCGCCAGCAGCTGCGAGACCCCTCCTCCGAGAGGTCAGACCCGGCCTTAGGGCGAAGGCCAGACCAGTTACATAATTATGGCGAGGGAGTGTGTGCAGGGTCACACCGCCTGGAAGTTCTTTCTCCTCCGCATCCCTTCCCACCTCCAGATAGGGCCCTGAAAACCAGTCCCTCGGCTTCCTCCCGGCTCCTGCGCTGCCACGTCTTCTGCTCGCCTGGCCCTCGTGCAGGGGATCCCTCAGGCCCCACGACCGGGCCGCGCTCCCCCGTCCTCCTCCCCGCCGGCCCGCAGGCCCTGGGCGCCCTGCTGGACCGCGCCGCCGTCTCCTCACGACCTCCGCCTGCTACCTGGCTACGCGGCTCCGTGACCACTGGCGGTCCGGCTGCAGCCTCCCCAGCCCACCCTCGTCAGCCGCCTCCACACGTCCCGCAGCCAGAAAGGAAAGCCCCCGTACACAGCGCTTTGTGGCCCCAAAGCCAGCACTACAACCTACCCGCCCCCGCCGCCTCCGGCTTCCTGCAGCCACCACCTCCTGCAACAGCCTACCAACCGCAGCGCAACATCCGGGCCGCCCGTTGGCTGAGCCTCCGCTCTCAACAACAGCTACTCTCATTGGCTGCAGCTTCCTTCAGCCCGCCTACGGGTGCAAACTCTAAACTCTCCGCCACTAACCAGAAAAACATGTCTTTCCTGTGATTCTGTACTCCACGACTCTTACTTCAGTCAAACTTCGGATGCCTATTTGTGAGAAAAATATGGACTGCCAGTCTTCCCTTGAGTTATCGCCACTTGATCCAGAATCTCTGGGCCAGCCAGAACGCAAAAAGTTGCCATTTTCTTTCTACCGTAAGAAACTCGAGGTGACAACTTCCGCTTCCGGTTGGCTCGGGCTGGAAGGGGGACTACTGAGTGTCCTGAGAGGTCAGAGTGGTGTCAGGTAAATAAAGCCGTTGGTGGACACTTCTGAATTAGGGACGAGAGCCGGAGTCTTGTAGGGAATGCTACACAGGAGAGACTAGATGGAAAAGGACGAGGAAGGGGCAGCTGCAGAGGGGAGCAGGTGGAGGAGCTGGCGGGCAGGGAGAGCCCAGCGATCTGGTCAGGACCTGGGTGGGGAGCGGTGAGGGGAGGACGCTCCCCTCCACCTCCGCCTCCTGCAGTCTCCTCGCCCGGTGCTTTTTGGGTTTATATTGAAATCGAGTAAAGGCAGACCAGCTCCAAAGCCTAAATATCTAAAATAGAAGTAAGTGTATGTGATGTGTGTTGTAAAGTTTTTTTCTGTATGTATATTTGCGTTACAAAGGTAAAATGAAAGGGGAAAAATCACATCCATTGCACTAACCTAGGACCAGTTGGTGGGCTGTTACCTAAAAGTCGTAACACTTCACTTGTTACTTTTTCTTTAGCAATGTATCACAGAGCTACCTCCTTTTTTAAATTTTTATTTAGTTTGGCTAAATTGTCCAGGCTAACCAAGAACTTGATGTCCTGCCTCAGCCTCCCGAGTAGCTGAGATTACAGGGTATGCCACCACGCCTAGCTCTCGTATTCTGTAATAGTTGCCGTTTTTAATGAGGGAAATTTGGGATATATACTTAAAAGTCTGTGGAAAACTGGAATTACTTGTAGTGGCAGTGGCGTTAGTGTCGTATATCCTTCTTAGGGAGAGCGTGCCAGCACTTTTCTGCTGCCAGAACCTACCCCTGTTGATGTAGGCTCATCTCCAAACTTTCAGGTTCGCTTCAGACAGACAGATCTCTTTTAAGTTTTTCATTACTACTTATTCTCTGTGAAGTTGCTTTTCTTGCTGTTATTTGAGCTGCTCCAAAAGTAAAATAGTCGTGTTGAATCTTCAACACAGTATAACTTTTTCTAATTTTATTTTTTATTGTCAAGTGTACACAACAGGAGTGTAAAAGACAACAGTCACACTTTTAAAGAATTAAAATTAAACAAACATTCGTGTAACCACTTCTCAGGTTAGAAAATAAAACATTGCTAATAATTCAGAACGTATATTCTCTCTCTCTCTCTTTTTTGTCTTTTTGAGACAGAGTTTCACTATGCAGTTCAGGCTGGCCTTGAACTCACTTTATAGCCCAGGCTGGACTCACCCTCACAGCAATTCTCCTGCCTCAGTCTCCAGAGTGCTGGGATTACAGGTGTGTGCCACCCTGTCCAGCAAGAACACACATTCTCAGTCGAAGGATCTGCCTCTCAAAGGAATGAACACTGGTTGAGGGTGGGAGGAAATTTCAATGATTTATGTTCCTCCAAAGGGCCATAGTACATAAACTGATACACAGTATATCTGGTGTTAGAATTTCATTGGGAAGATTGATTAGGAAGCAAACCCATCTAAAATGGCTTCTTAGACAAGTTAAAATTGGCTGAAAACAGTGCTTTGGAAGTCCCCCTTATTTCTGTGACTTCTCCATCTGGAAGTAGACACTATCCTGACTTGTAACAGGCATTCACTTGTTTTATTTTCATTTTTCCACCTATGATGAATTCCTAGAAAGTGAATTGTTAAGCATTTCAATGCGTTTTTTTCTCATCCCTTGCTCATTTGTGAGATTTGTTCATATTTTTGTATGTGATTTTTGCAGTACAGTATTTCATAGTGTGGCTGTACTTCAGTCTTTTCTGTTGTTGGGTTTGTATTACTTACAGTTTAGAGCTAACATAAACAGTTTGGCTGCAAAGACTTTATTTTTGGTGGGGTATGTGGCTCAGTGGTGGGGCATGTGCTTAATCTGTGTAAGGTCCTGGGCTCAAAACCCCAGCACAAAAACAAAGATCCCATAATTTTCGGAAGCATATCCCTTATATACATGCAAGTGTGTGTTCTAAAGTAGTGCTGACCAGAAACAGATGTGTTGTCTATAAACCCAGTACTCCAGAGACTGACACAGGAGGATCCCTGCCAGTTCGAGGCCAGCCTGGGCTACATAGTGAGTTTAAGACCAGCCTGAACTACACAATGAGGAGACTCCATTTCAAAAACAAACAAACAAACAAACAAACAAAGTACTGCTCTCTAGTAGAAAAATATGCCACATGTGTAAAATTAAATGTTCTAATAATTAACTTATTTAAAAAGTAAAAAAATATATATATATATATATGTACACATAAAACTTTAATAGTATGTTTCATCTAAATCAATATGTTAAAAATATGGCAAGATATCCATATTGTTACTAATGAAATATTTTTATACTGTTTTCAAAATCAACATACTTTATAGAATATCTGTATGTTCTTTTCATTAATATACTCAATCAACATTGATATCTCATAATATTTGCAGTCAAGAAAATAGATACCTATGAATTTTAAATGCTTAAATGTTAAATAATTCCTGGTTCCCCAGTTGCATTTGCCTCTTGTGAGTGGCTGCTGGCTGGGACTATACAGAGAGAGGAGTGGGACTGCTGGCCACAAGCCCTAGTTTTTCTAGATCATGTTGGGTTTTGAGAATGATCATGCTCAGTAGCATTCTCACCACCTGTGTGTGAAAATGGACTGTTTCCCCAGTTCACACAATCTCACAAGGTAGATTTTATCCTCATTATATGAAGAAACTGAAGTTTAGAGAGATTGATTTTCCTGGGCTTTTATAGCTACTAATGGTGCAAAATAGGAGAATTTCAGGCATGTAAAAATTATCAAGATGTGATAATGCATATATACCAATTTCCCAAGATAACTCTTAAATTATTATGTATTGCAAACATTACTCATAAAAAAAAGAATTCCAAAGTCTTCCTTCAAGTGATTAGGATATCATCTGTGGCTATTCTGAACAGAAATAGTTTTTAAAAAGAAAATGAAAGGTTCCCTAGAAATAGTGTTCAGCTTTTTATTTTTATTTAAAAAATTCTGCTGGGCATGGTGGTGCATGCCTGTAATCCCAGCACTCAAAAAACAATAGTAATAATAGCAGTAGTAATGTTTTGAAACATATTAGGAAAAAGCCAAAGCATTGCCATTCTAAATAAATGCTCCTAACAGCCTTTTTTTCCCCCAACAGCCTTTTTAAAAATAATGTATCGACGAGGCCTAGGGATTTAGCTCGGTGGCATAAACGCCTGCCTGGCAAGTGCAAGGTTGTGAATTCAATCCCTGGTACCAATAATAATAATAATGTATTGAGCTGGGCAGGTGGCACACTCCTTGTAATACTGGCACTTGGAAGCTGAGGCAGGATAGTCACTGTATATTTGAGGCCACCCTGGGCTACATACAAGACCAGCCTGCACTACATAGTGAGACCCTGTCTCCAAAAAAAAAAAGTAAATCTCAGAAGTCATTCTGAAATACAAAGCTGTAATTTTTCCCTTCTTCCTCCTCTTTTTCTTCTTCTTTTGTCTTTTTTGAGACAGGGTTTATTATACAGTTCAGGCTGGCCTTGAATTAACTTTGTAGCTCAGGGTAGCCTCAAACTCAGTAATCCTTCTAGAGCCTCAGCCTCCCAAGTACTGGGATTACTGGTGTGCGCTACTACACCTGGTCTCTTCGTATGATTTGAAAATATTAATTTGGGCTGGGGATTTAGCTCAGCAGCATAAGTGCCTGCCCTGCAAGCACACAGTCATGAGTTTGATCCCCAGTACCAAAAGAAAAAAAAATTAATTTATGTTTATTTATGTATTTACTTTAAGATGAGGTCTGACTATCCCCAGTTTGGCTTTAAACTTTTAAGTGATCCTCCTGCCTCAGTCTTTTGAGTAGCTGGGACTACTAGCACTGCCTCTGTGCCTGACTTTTCTTTATGTTATTGAATCTACCAAATAATAAATTAGTACATGAAATATTTTGTTCAAAGTTGTGAATGTTGTAGTTTTAACTTGATTTGGCGGGTACAAATTTTCATTTTTAAATAAGAAAATCATCAACATAATGTTTTCTAATTTAATTTTTTTTTTTTTTTTTTTTTGTACCAGGGATCAAACTCATGAATGCGCTTACACCACTGAGCTAAATTTCTGGCCATTTTCTAATTTTTAATGTTTATAAATATTGTTGTTTAATTTGTCAGAGTCACTGTGTTCAATTTTTTTCCTCATATCTTGGAATGATTGTTTAATGGAATAAGCATTTCACATAGTGTGTCTAGCCAGGGATATAACTCAGTGGCATAGTACCTGCCTGCCAAGTACAAAATTGTGAATTTGATTCCTAGTATCAAAAAAATGATAATATGTGTTTAGAATATACTAATAATTATCTGTCTTCTAAAGTGTTGAATAAGAAGTCCTATCTTATTTTGGAGCTCATACTCACAAATGCAAATATCATGTGATTATTTGGTCTTATTTCTGGAGAGCCTTCATTATAGAATTACTACTGCTGAAAAATATCACTACTGCTAACTTTATACAAATTGTAAGGTAGCATTATTCATATTCCTTAATTTGAAATTTGTAACACTGTAAGTGGTAAGTGAAATAAAGTTTTAGTTATCTAAAAAAAGTAGTAAAATGAAATATTTATGCAACTACTGAGGACATATTTTATTTAAGGAAGCTAGCATACTGACTGAAATGGTCCTGATTGCTCAGCTGGTTCCAGGGGGCCAAACCTAGCCTACTGCCTGTTTTCCCAAGGTCCTTGAGTTGAGAATGGTGAAGATCTGCAATCATGTTGATTATAAGGAATACTGACTTAGAGCTCTAGGTAAGCAAAATGCTATCCCCAAACAAGAGAACTTTTTTTCATCATTAGGTCTGTGTTACCAAAAATTGTAATCCTGGCATACTGGAGGGTGAGACAGGAAGATCACTGAGTTCAAGGTCAGCCTGAATGAACTATATAATGAGACCCTGTCTCCAAAAAAAACCCAAATTGTACTGTTACTATTTATTATATTTTTATTTTATCACTAAAACCTTTGGATTTGCAGTTTTTACTTCTTGCTCACAAAGTTTAAAAGAGCTCATTCTAGGCATGGTGGTGCATACCTGTAATCCTAGCACTTAAGAGGCTGAGGCAGGAGGATTGCTGCAAGTTTAAGACCAGGCTATGCCACTACATAGTGTTTTTCAAAAAACCAAAATTAAAAAAAAAAAGAGCTCATGAAATTATCTTATTGAAAAGCATTAATACTGCATTTAAACAATAACTGTTTGAGCCAGGCATGGTGGCACTCTCTAGGAACCTGAGGCAGGAGGATCACTGTAAGTTCAAGACCATCGTGAGCTACAAAGTGCGCCCAAGGCCAACCCGAACCTCATAGCGAAACCCTGTTTCAAAAAGATCCCAAAAAAGAGAACCATTTGCTGGGTGTGATGGTGTACACCTGTAACCCCAGCAGTTGGGACGCTGAGGCAAGAGGGTCACCATGAATTTGAGGCCAGCTTGACTTATACATGAAACTGTCTCAAAAAGTGAAAAAGAAGAAAAAAGATCATTTGAAGAAAGCAGATAACAAAACAGTATATATAGCATTTTTGTATGTATGCTTATGCACTGGAATTAAACAGAAACAGCACTGCTTAGAAATTAGGAGCAGGGGTACCATTTCCTATTTTTGTTACCTTCAGGAAGTAAAAATTTTTTTTTTTTTGTACTAGGAATCAACCTTACGTTTTGCCAGGAAGGCACTATGCCGCTGAGCTGTATCCTTGGCCATGTTACTTTTTAAGAGCCTCATCTGTAAAATGGGGAATTTTAAATGAGTCCATATTTTCAGTGTGTGATGGTTACCTTTATTGTGGGGTGCTGGACCATGCGTGCAGTGCGTCTCTCACAGTGGGGCTGTTCCCAGTGGCTCAGAGCATCCTGGGGGAGGGACGGTAGTGCACTAAAGCCAGTGCCCCTGCACACAGGGCTCTCACTGAGTGCTGCTGTCACTGTAACCAAGAAAGCTGCCAAATAGGAGGTGACTAGCTGAGCAGCAAGATTATTATTATTTTTAATATGTATGCATATTTTCTAATTGAACATATTTGTGTAATAATTTTTTTTTTTGTATTGGGGATCGAACTGAGGACTGCACACTTGCAAGGCAGGCACTTATGCCACTGAGCTAAATCCCCAGCCCCTTTTTCCTTTTTTTTTTTTTTTTTTTTTGAGACAGGATCTCACTATGCAGTTTAGGCTGACCTTGAACTTACTGTGATCATCCTGCCTCAGCCTTCAAGTGTTGGGATTACAGATGTGTGCCACCATGCCCAGCCTATAATAAGATATTTTAATTTAGACTTTTTAATTATTTATTTTTTAAAAAAACATTAAGTGTTTTACTTAAGATATAAATAGTGTAGGGCTGGGGATTTAGCTCAGAGGTATAAGTGCCTCCCTGGCAAGTGTGAGGTGGTGAGTTTGATCCCCAGTACCAAAAGAAAAAAAAGACATAAACAGTGTTTTGAAAAAAGACATACACAATCACTTTGGCCTTTGGGTATTTATTGTCAATGTATTCTCCCTTGTTATTCTTTCCTGTAGACATGGCCCCAGGGCATGGGCATGAACATGGTCATAATAAGCTGGAATTTCCAGACTATAGACAGTGGAGGATAGAGGGGACACCATTAGAAACCGTACAGAGGAAGCTGGCTGCGCAAGGGCTGAGGGACCCATGGGGCCGGTAAGACAAACTGAGTGACGTGGGTGTTTTGTGTTTTGTTTTTGTTTTGCAGTACTGGGCGTTGAACCTAGTTCAATTATTGCTAAATTTAATTTTTACCTATTTTTAATGACTGTTTGCATCTGTGTTTATGAGGAATATTACTCTAGTCTTTAACATCTTTGTCTTGGCATCTAAATTAGATTTGATACTTTCTGATAATTCAAGTTTTGGGAGTTAAATGGTTTTTGGTCTTTATAGCATATTTTTTTTGTTTTGTTTGTTGGGTTTTCCTCTTTTGGTACCAAGGATCCAACTTATGACTTCAAGCTTGCCAGGCAGGTGCTTATGCCATTGAGCTAAATCCCCAGCCAGCATGATTTATTTTATTATATTATTTTTACTGATTTATCCATGGGAAGAGACATTTTTCCCTACAGCTAACTTCTGTTTGCTTTTTCCTTGAGGGCACTTAGAATTATGACCAAGGCAGGAAATCAGTCTCCTGAAGGAAAGCTGTGATGTGCTTGCATAGCAAAATGGTAACAAATGTTACACTTTCCTGGGCCAAAATAGAACCTGTGTTAGTGTGTTTTATTCTTCTAACCTTGTAAGATCTCTAGAGGAGCAGGAGAGTAGCTGACCCCCAGATGAAGGCTGAGTTCTGCAGTGTAGCGCAGTGCAGCACAGTGGTGAGCACAGGTCAAAGCCTCCGAAGCTGCTGCCCCATGGTGCCCGACCGCACACAGGAGCTAGCCATGGCTCCTGTGGGTAGAGTGATGCGAGCTATGAGTCTGAGAGCTGGGACTGAGGAAAAAAGTTCTCTATGTGCAGCCTGGGCCTGGATTCTTAATTATCCTGCCTCACGGATTTTCTCATGTGCTCCCTGAGTGACTTACATGATGCTCCATTTAAGTCTGTGAGAAAGATGAAAGTTCCAGTCACTGAAACAGTAACCCATAATCTGTATGATTATGAGCTTTCCCTTTTTCTTTTTTCTTCTAGCAATGAAGCTTGGAGATACATGGGTGGCTTTGCAAACAATGTTTCCTTTGTCGGAGCACTCTTAAAAGGGTTCAAGTGGGGATTCGCTGCGTTTGTGGTGGCAGTAGGGGCTGAGTATTACTTGGCATCCCTAGATAAAGATAAGAAGCAGCACTGAAGATGGTACCCACAAGTTCTCCATTGACTTCTTAACTTGTGAAAATATGATTTCTCCACTGTTTCCTGCTTGTCTGTGTGTCCCTTAACGAACGTTGGTTAAGATTTAATAAAGAGGGCCGGGGATTTAGTTCAGCAGCATAAGTGCCTGCCTGGCAAGCACGAGAACGCAAGTTCTATCCCTGACCCCGCAAAAAAAAGATCTAATAAAGAAAACATACCCCAATCTGTTTTGTGATTCTTTAAACAAAAAGCAGCTCTGGGCCAGGTCTGACTGGAAGGCTTGGGCATGAGCAGCAGAGGCAGGCTGGGTAGCCCTTCATGCAGCGCATAGGGCCAGGCTTCACTCTGGGGCAATCGCTGCTCCTGGCCCACCTGTCCAGGGATCGTGTTCATCTTTTTATGCTCTTTTCTAGTCTTGTTCAGTTAAAATTGAAAACAGCTTGTTGGGGAGGGGTTATATTTTTCTAAATCACCTACATTTGTTTATAAATATGAAATCAATGAGTCAGGAATTTCTAATAAACTGATAGTAATAAGTGGAATGTGGTCAAATGGAATCATTCAGAAGACTCACTACAAAGAAGATAAGGAAGAAGGGCCAGGCATATAGCTCAGCAGCCCAAGTGCCTGCCTGACAAGCACAAGGTAGGGAGTTCAATCCCCAGCACCAAAAAAAGAAAGGAAGTTTAAAATCAACAAAGCTTTTTGGGGCCAATGGAAATAATGTGATCAAATGAAAGTTTAACTCATCGATTGTTTTTTTCAGTCTGTGACACAGGGTTTCACTGTGCAGTTCAGGCTGACCTTGAACTCACTTGGTATCCCAGGCAGGCCTTGAACTCACAGCAATCCATTTGCCTCAGCCTCCCAAGTGCTGGGATTACAGATGTAGGCCATTGGCCTAGCTTTATTGATAATTTTTATATTAAATGTAAATTTCAGAACAAAGACTTTTTTGTCTTTTTGAGGCAGAGTTTTTCTCTATGCAGTTCAGGCTGGCTTTGAACTCACTTTGTAACCCAGGCTGGTCTCCAGCTTGCAGCAATCCTCTTGCCTCATCCTTCTGAGGGCTGGGATTATAGGCCTACACCACCATGTCCAGCCAAAGACTATTACTTGGCCAGGGATATAGATCAGTGGTACAGGAGCCTGCCTGCAAAGCATGAGTTTATGAGTTCAATCCCTGATAGCAAAAAAAAAATTACTACTTGTAATAAAAAGGCACATTTCATAATACTAGAGGCATCCATTCAATATTTATGATGGAAATTGTGCAAAGTATGTGTACAGACCCAAGGAAATTCAGCTAAGAACATCTGAAAACTCCACAAATATTTGGAAATTGGATTACATGGATAAATATCCCTTGCTCCAGCCAGGCATGGTGTTGCATGCTTGTAATCCCAGCAATTGGAAGGCTGATGTAGGAGGATCACAACAAGTTCAAAGCTAGCCTGAACTGTATAGCAAAGTCCTGTCTCCAAAAAAAAAAAACAGGTCTAGGGAAAGTTGAAAATATTTTTCACTGAATAGAGATCAAAGTACAAAATCCAAAATTTGAGAGCTGCAGCTAAGATTGACCTCTTACAACTAGAGAGATACTAATGCAACAGGACTGGGCACATTACGAAATTGATGGCGTTTTACAGCAGCTGCCCGTACATATGTGGCAGTTTTGAAAATAAGCAGTGTCCTTAGGTGGACTGCTGGGCTGGGGTGCAGTTCGGGGATGGAGCCCCGGTCCAGCATGCACGAGAGCCTGGGTTTGATTGCAGTGATGGTAGGGGAACCTGCCAAGGAGATCACCTGAGCAGCTATATACCTTTTTTACATTTTTACTTTTTGGTTGATTGTAAACTCCCCTGCTAGGTCAGGTGGAGTAGACAGTGCAGTGCTTGACACATCTAAAATAGGTGACTCCAGCTCCGACTGCATAAACCATAGCCCTGTGTCACGCTGTGCCTGCAAAGTGCCAAGGTGCCGTCAAATTGTCTCTGAGGGCTTTCCTTGGGACTGCTTTGTAGTTGTGCTCGAGATAAATGACAGGAACTTTAACAATCTTTTTTACTGTTAGTACTGGGAGTTGAACTAAGAGTGCTGAGTTACTTCCCTAGCCCTCTTTTTATATATATTTTTTTTTTTGAGGCAGAGTCTCAACAAGAGCCCTAGATTGACCTCAGCATTATGCTTCTCCTGCTTCGGCCTTCCAGGTATCTGGGATTACCAGCGGATGAAGCCGTGGCCTGCCTGGGAACTCGTTGATAGACGTAATGTAACATTCAGACTCATCTTGAAAATAATACATTTGGGGGGCTTCTGGGAAGAAGGCGGCATGGAAAATGCATACAAAGACAAACACAAAAGGACATTATCCTTGTAGAAAGTTAATGAGAAAAGACTTGAAAGGGGCGTGGAGTGACGAGAGCGTGGCGGCAGGTGACACCCGAGGAAAGTGGCCCCGCTTTGTGCGAGCCGGAGCAGTCCGCGTGCACTGCGTATTTGCCGGGCTCTGGGAGCGAGACGGCGGCCGCCGCTGGCGGAGAGACCGGGAGCACAGGGGTAAACTGACTCGCCCCGGCCCTTCTCTTTTCCTTCATTCACCGTAACAATCGTTTTTCTTTCTATGATCCGGTATCCGCGATGGACTCATTCACTGCAGCGAGTACTGCAACCAAGGCGAACTGTTTCAGCTCTCCACCGTTCGATCGCTCGCTCTGCTGATGTCTAACTCGCGCGCCGTGCGGCGTCGCTTCCGGGGCGGGGTCTCAGGGTCACGGGGCAACGCGCGGCCTTGGCTCTGGCCGGGCGAGGCGGACTGTGGGGCTGCAGTCACCGGGTGCGGTCGGGATGACCTTAGGGCGCGGTCCGTGGTTCGCAGGAGCTGCTAGCTGAGGGTGGTGGCCCACGCAAGAACCGGCTCAAGAGAAGATAGCAGAGGTGCAAGCTCCGACTACATGGCTGCTGATGGCACCGGTCGGCCGAGACGACCAGGCCAAATCTGCCCTGGACTGCACTGCGAGCTCGGGCTCCCGGGGCGTGGATCTCAGATCGCTAGCGACGCGCACACTGTATCAGAGAAGCACTGTAGAGTGGGTCTCACCTGTGTCTAACCTTTAGCTTCAGTGTTTCTGTAGTGTTTATCTTAACCTTCATAGGAAAGAAGACATTTTACAGTGGTCCATGCACACCCATGTGTATAGTGGTGCAACTCATAACAGCTAAGTCTTGGAAGCAGCCTGCATGTCCATCAGAGGATGACTGGATAAAGAAAATGTGTGGCATTATACACAGTGGAGTACTACTCGGCTATAAAGAAGGATACAGGAGTCATTGAAGGAAAAGGGAGGCATCTTGCGATGTTAAGTGAGGTAAATCAAGCTTACAAGCTTAAATATCACGTGATCTCTTTAAATTTCATGGTCTCTCTTGCTTGAGAAACCCAGGGTAAAAATAAAAAGCACAATAAGAAGTAGATAATAGAAAGTAGGAAGAGAGAGCTTTCTCAAATGGGAAGAGGGTCAAGCAATGGGGAAGGGATGGAGATGGCATGAAAGCGCGATGTACACAAGCGCATACTCCACTTGGGAGTGCGATCACCACGCTCTGCAAACACGGGCTGGGAATAAAAACCAGACCGAGCAGGATGGGTGCCACCTCTTCAGGGGCGCCAACTCGGCCCCCCAGCGCAGCCCGCACGGGGCCCCCCAAGTCCTGCTCCTGCTGCAGCGGCCGTGAGCTCTCCGGGGCTCCAGCTTTGCTCAGATAAAGTGTGGTGTGAACTTCTCGTGTCTGGAATCTTTCACTCTGTTTTCTTCCCAGATACGTATAGTATGAGCCGTGAAGCCAAGTGGAGAGTTTACCACCGGCCACCTCCAGCTGTTCGCCTGCCTCTCCCGTAGGCACACACGCGCCACACACAGCACACACCAGGGCCTCACGCGTGCTGGGCAAGTGTTCTCCGGCTGCGCTACATTCACCAGCCTTATCTATGTATTTAAAATTTTTTTAATTTTTAAAAAATATTAATTAATTAATTTCTTGAACTCACAACCTTGTGCTTACTAGTAGGTTTTTCTGCGCAATAAGGAGAAAACATAAAGTAAAAAGTAGCCTAGCTTTCTCTGACCCCAACGGGGTATGGGAGATAGATATATATATATATATATATATATATATATATATATATATAAATAAAAAAACCTCTGAGGGGCGGCGCTTAGGGCGGGCATTGATGACGCACAAGAGGCTGATTGGGACCTTTTTCGGGCCGCTGGGAAAGGAAAAAGGAAGTTGTCATAGGGGAAGGAGGAAGTGGCCTCAAGGTAAACATCCCTTGGTCCCGCCTCCCACCTCCTTAATGTGATGTAACTTCTACTAGAGCAAAATCCTTTCACTTACCAGTCAAATGCTTGAGCCACTGAGCTAACTCCCCGGCCCCTTTTTAAAGCTTTTTTTTTTTTAACTTTAAAGATCGTAAAATCCAACAAAACAAAACAGAACAAAGCCAATCAAAACAAAGCAGCAACACTGGTACAGAACCTCAAAACAGGATGCTGGAGAACAACAGTAGCTACCATAGTATGTTTTATTATCTTCACACAGTTGTCCATTCCATCAGGTACAGCAAAATCAAACCAAAACCAACAGAATAAAAACCAATCAAAACAATACTGGATAAAGCAAAACAAGTAATCAGAACAAAGCAGAACAGTGAGAACAGTATTGGGTTTCAAAGCCAAGACAGAAGGAAATCCGCATACTTGCTATGTCGCACACTGTCATCCTCCCAGGTCAGCACAATCAGCCAGACAATACAACCCTTCAGTTGCGTACCTTGATTGCTATCAACTCCACCTGCCCTCTGGACCCACACATTGCTTACCTGGCATAGGGTTGGGCGACTTAATTCTCAGCCGGTGCAGGTCAGCTCACGGGAGGCACTGACTTTTCTCTTCCTCGAGCTGGTGTGGCTTGCACAGCTCACCAGAACCGCTGGCTGGTTGGCTCCTTGGAGCCTGCCAGTCCCAGCATGGCCATTTCTCAGGTGGTGCTGATTTTTCTCTTCCTGGAACCCGCACCGCTTGCCTTATTATTGCTTTGTTGAGACAGGGCTGCATTGTGTAGTCCAGATTGGCCTTGAAATCACAGTGGAGCCCAATGGGCCTCAAAATTACTGCAACCTCCCTGTCTCAGCCTCCTAGGATTACAGGTATATACTACCATGGCTTCACCAACCCTTTTCACTTTGACACAGGGTCTTGTTAAATTGTCTCAGCCTGGCCTCCAGTTTGTGGTCCTTGTGGCTCGGCCCGGACAATATGTGAGTACAGTATCCATCTTATTTTTAAATGCATTTTATAAAAATAAAAGCTCTAACCATGCAAGGCCCAGTACATGCTAGGCAAAGCTCTCTGGATGGGTTCCGCCCAACCCCTTCTGTGGATCTTAGGCCCCTCCAGATAGTTCATCGTGTGCTTCCGACAGCTATCCACGGCCTGAGTTGGTGCTGCTCCTGTACTACGAAGTGCTCTGTTGTACTGTTGAACCACAAGGTGTTTATCTGCCTCTTGACAGATGCTTTGTTTGTTTTTTGAGCCAGGGCCTCTGCATAGTTCAGGCTGGTCTGGAAAGCACAGTGGAGCCCAGGCTGGTCTTGAACTTGCAGTGATCTTCCTGCCTCAGCCTCTCAAGTGCTGGGACTATGTACCACCACACCCAGCTTGTCCAAGGCTAATTTGTGATTCCCAGGCAGGGTTATCTGGAGCCAAGCTGCTGTGAACACGGTGTGGAAGTCACAGTGAGAACCCATGGCCCTGAGGCGGCTCTGCCGGGCCAAAGATACCAAAGCCTACTACAGCAGTCGCTCGGGTTTCCTTTCTAGCTGGGCCTGCGGTGCCCGCCCCAGGGTACTTTCTCATGATGCTCTGCAACGGCCTCGCCTGAGCTCTGGCTTCCCGTTGGCTTTGGTTTGCAAGGCCCAGGTCACGATGCAGCTGAGCAGCTCTGCTTGTATTCGTCACTGCTCACGTGTCCTTTTTGTGGAGCTTCGGGTTAGAACTTTTCCACGTTTAAAAAGTGGGTCATTTGGCTGGGGATTTAGCTCAATGGCTTAAGCACCTGCCAGGCAAGCACGAGGTTGTGAGTTCGATCCCCGATACCAAAAAAAAAAAAAAAAAGTGGGTCATTGGTCTCCGGAGCCATTGGGGAGCATTCTTTGGGTTTCTGCATATCGCCTTGCCAGTCAGGTACTGAAAACCACTTGCCTTTTCCTTCTGCTAACAGCAGTCTTTTCGGCTGGGTGTGGCAGCACCCACTTGTAATCCCAGCACTCAGGAGGCTGAGGCAGGAGGATCTAAGGAGTTCAGTTCCTGTCTACCTGGAAGGCAGAGGGAGACCTTGTCTCAGAAAAACTTGGGGGGAAAAAAAAAAAGGAGGAGCCGGGAGATGGAGGAAGCGCCTCAGAAAACAGAGAAGTCCGAGGGGGAAGCGGCGTGACAAGCAGGAAGCAAACAGCCGGAGTGGGATCCGCGCGCGGCGCCCCACTGCGGTCCGGCCGCCCGAGGGCGCCGAGGTGCAGGCCGCGTCGCCCCAGCGCCTCCACCTCCGCCTGCCTCGGCCTCCGCCCTCTTCCTGGCGCGGCTTCCGGTTCCGCGGCCGGTACGTGGCTGGGGCCCTGACCCCACCCCGCCCACCGCGAGACTGCGCGGCCAGGCGGCGTGGGGCGCTGGAAGTCCTCGGGGGTCTCCACGCCGGGCGGCCCGCCAGCGCCGCCCCGAGGCCTGGGTGTGCACGACCTGGGCAACCGCGCGGGGCGGGCGCTGGGGACGGCGCCGCGGCCTCCGCCGAGAGCCGCTTGGCCCCAGCCTGCACGGGGCTGACTCGGCCTCCGCGACGGACCGGCCACAGGTGGGTCCCCGCCGCCGTCCAGCTCCCGGCCGCCCCTGCGGTGTCTCCGCTGCTCCCCGGTAACCCGACCCTCCGAGTTTCTCTTCCTCGGAACCCGGCTCCCTCCCGCTGAGCTCCACCCCAGCTCCTTCCTTTGCCTGCCTGCCTGCCTTCCTTCCTTCCATTTATTTATTTATTTAACTGTATTTTGAGACAGAGTCGCTCAAGGCTAAGCTGCCAGGCTGGGCTGGACTTGCGATCTTTCTGCCTCAACCTCCCAGAGTGCGGGGAGCAAGGTGGGCGCCGGTCTCGCATTTCGCATGAAAATTTCTTTTCCCAAAACGCCCATTTGTTTGCGAGGACGCCTGATTGCAGTCTGTGTGCGGTGTTGGGGTTTGCGCTGGGGCGGCGCTGGCCTTCTGGGTCTCGCCGAGCAGCGCGGTCTGGGAGTCGCTCTGCAAACGAGTCGCGCTCAGAGAACGGCGGACCGAAGGGCCGAGGGACGGGCAGCCGCCAGGGAGGCCCTGTGCACCACTTTCTCCGTGTGCTCAGCTTCCCATGGCAAGCAGCAATGTGCTTTTTTCATAACTAGAAAAAGTAGGTTTTATTTTGTTGTGGTACTGGGGGTCGAATCTGTGGAATGCCAAGCACACCCCCAGGATTGCCCCGAGTGGCCTCCACCACACAGTCCTCCTGCCTGAGCCTCAGGTCAGAGTTTAGAAAGGGTGCGCGTGGGAGAGGCAGAGGACACGTTTCGGGTTTATTTTTTTCAGCCAATGTTTGCAGTACAGGATGATCACATTCCTCCAGGGAGCTACAGACACCACGCAGTCAGTCCTCCACTGACTTTCCCCTCCCCTCCAGCGCCTGGCCTCCTTCCCTTTGGTAAAAGATCCATCTCTGTTTCCTGTTATTTATCTTTTATCTTGCTCATTAATTTATTATATAGAAGAGAAAACCCACTTTTTAAGCTCATGTGTCTGATTTATTTCACTTACTGCACATGGTCTCAGGCTGCTCCTGTTTGCCTACACGTGAGTCAAGTTTATGCTTCTTTGTGACAGAGTAGTACCCCACTGTGTGGAAATATCACTTTTCTTCCCTTGTCTTTTTGAGACAGGGTTTCACTATGCAGTTCAGGGTAGCCTTGAACTCACTTTGTAGCCCACTCTGGCCTCAAACTTGGAGGGATCCTCCTGCCTCAGCCTCGTGTCAGGATTACAGGCACAGGCCACCACGCTCTGCCTCATTCATCTGTCAGTGGACACTTAGCCTATATGAGTGGTGCTTGTATAAACATGGGGGTAACCATGTATCACTGTAAATCCATGTCTTTAACTGTTTTGTGAAGATACCTAGAATAGTCAAGTAGAATTTCTAGTTTTAGATTCTGAGGAATCTCCACACTGATTTCCATAGTGGTTGTACAGCTTGCATCCCACCAGCAATGTAGAAGGATTCCTGTTTCCTCACAGCCTCACTAACATTTATTTGACTTCTTGATGATGACCAGTGTCTTAGTTACTTTTACATTGCTAGGACCAAACAACCTGCCACCCACAAATTAAAGAAGGAGAGGTTTATTTCAGCTCACAGTCTGTAGAGGTTTCAGTCCATGGTCAGCTGGCTCCAAGGCAGAGTGGTGTGGCAGAGGAGTATCACAGCAGAACCAGTCCATGGCAGGCAGGCGGGAGGTAGCCAGCAGCAGCAGTCAGCCTGCCTTTCTCTTTTATCCCATCCAGGCTACAAGCCCTTTGAGTGCTGCCACCCACCTTAGGTAAAGGTAATTTATTTTCAGTAAATCCATTTAGTCATTTCCAGACCCATACACATTTCAATTAGTGGACTAAATTAGTACCTCATACCCTTAATCCCAGTGTCACACTTCGAAGATTCAACCAGCTCCAAAAAGCCCCAATTCTGAGCCCTTGAGAATCTGATGGACATTTAGACACAAGCCATAATGCCTGCTTATGGAGTGAGGTGGAATTTCAATGTTTTAATTTGCATATCTCTGATGGCAAGGAAGTTGAACATTTTTTTTTTCATGTATTTACCAGCTATTCGTACTTTTTTGGAGAAGTGTATTCGTTTCAGTTGCCCATTTTTGATTGAATCTTATTTTTTGGAGGGGTCTGATTTTATGAGATTTTAAAAATATATTCTACCTAATAGTCCTCTGAGCAGTAGCTAACAAAAATTTTCCCATTCTGTAGATTGTCTGTTCACTACCTTGTTTCTTTTCCTGTACAGAAACTTTTTAATTTAATACAATCCATTTAATTCCTGATATTGTTGGTATCTGTCTTTATGCTAGTACTATGCTGTTTTTATCACTGAAGATCTGTAATATAACTTGAAACCTGGCATTGTTATGCCTTATTGCCCAGGATTACTTTTGCTGTTTTGGAGCTCTTCTGGTTTCCTATGAATCTTAGGATTGTTTTCTCCAGTTCTGTGAAGAAAGCTATTGGTATTCTGATTGGAATCACATTAAATCTGTCTCTGATTGGAATTGCATTAAATCTGTCTATCAGTTTGGAAATGTGGTCATTTTGACAATGTTAGGTCTTTAACTTCCTTGATTAGGTTAATTCTATTTAATTTTTCTTGGCTATTAAATAGTATTATTTTCCTAATTTCTTTCACAATGAGTTCATTTTTGGCATACAAGAATGCTACTGATGTTTGTGTGTTGGTGGGATAGTGAGTCACTGCAGAGACCTCTTTTGTTTCCACACTCACATTTCTTTGTGTGGATGCAGAGTCTGGCCCCACCTTTCCTGCCCAGTGCGACTGGTTAGAGATTTCTACTATAGGACTGGATTCAACGCAGCTACTCAGCTCTTCTTTCCTCTGTGCATGCTAAAGCACAGTTTCTCTTCTGGCTTCATGGCCTGTGGGTGTGTGAGCTGCTTTCCTGCTCCAGAGGCCCCTCTGTCTGTGGCCCCTAGGCTGTGGCAGCTGTTCAAACTGAGGCATAGCATTGCTCAGCGTGGCAGATGGGGAAAGCAGACAGACAAGTTACGGTTTGTGTCTAGATGTCCCCTCAAAGCCTCATGCAGTCATGTGGGTGGGCTTCTAGAGTTTGGGATTGATTCATGGTGCAATGCTGGAATTATAGGTGTGAGTGCTACCCACCCTGGGAAACCTGCATGCAATATAAGGGAGGGAAAGGGACTTGTTCTCTCTCCTCCCTTTTCTTGCTATTGCTGCTTTTGCTGTCTTCTGCTACCTTGAACTGTTGTCTCTGTGCCATTCCACCTTACCTTGGAGCCAGCTGATTACAGACTGAAACCGCCACAAACTGTGACCTAAATAAACCTTTCCTCCTTCAGATATTTTGTCTCAGCAATGATAGAAAAGTAACCAACACAGAATTTGGTACTAGGAGTGGGGTCATTGCTGTGACTCTTCCTGACCATGTGGTTCAAGAACTTTTGGAAATGGTTTGAAGGAAGAGTTTAGAGAGGTTCATATATGTCACCTGAAAGAATACTGCTGGAACTCCTTAGGCTGTGTGGGAGATTCTGGTCAGAGCTCAGAAGATCAGAAGGCTGATAAAAATTCTGCTGATAAAGACCAGGTTTAAAAAGTTTCTGCTGGGAAGAACTGCATTGGCTTCTGGACTCCAAACAGTGTCATTATGGCTTGGCAGAAAGTTTGTCTGCATTTTGCTTCTGTTCAGAGACTTTGCCTGAGACTGAGATTATGGGTGGTAGACTAATTAATCTAGCAGAAGAAATTTCAAACAGTTGAATCTTGAGGTGGTAGCATGGCTATTTTTTTTTCAAGACTTAAATTGAAAATCAAAACAAGAGCTCAACAAAAGTTTAAAATGTTGTAAGTTTGTCCAGAAAGGAAGCTTCAGGAAAGCTGTGGACTGCAAAGATAGAGCTGAGGAAATCTTGCTTGCTAAGATGGATCAGAACAATGTAAAAGATGGCCTGAGGGCATCACTTGAAGCAGCAAGTCTTCACCCTTGGCCACCTCAAAACTGCAAAGGTAAAAGACTTTGCTTTGAGAAGAAAGTCACAGAACACCATGTTCCAGAATGGTGACAACCTAGAGAATTTGTTCCTCAGACCTGGATTCAGAGTGCCCAGCATTCCAGGCACTCTACCACTACATCCAAGAGAGAGAAAAGCCTGGCTACAGCTCCAGGTGGCAGCACATGTTGGCATCATCCACATGGCACTGGTTTTAGGTGTGTGCAGAATGAAAGAGTTCTGAGGTTAAAAATCCTTCCACCCAGATTTCAGAAGAAGGCCTGGGAGTCCCGGCAGTGTGCTCCTGAGAGGGCAGTGTGTGCAGCTGTGAGTGTGAAGCCAAAGGTGCAGAGGGGACCCCCAGAAGTTTGGAGAAGACAGGAACATGAATCATCTATGGAAACATGTAAAGAGGGAGTGAAGTCAGCTTAAGAGAGAAGCCGTGGGAGCAACAGACACCAGAAGTGCCATAGGGGCGGAGTTACCCAAGCCTTTTGGAGCTTACTACTTGCTACAGGTTGCGTTGGATGCTGTATAGGAAAATACAGGACTTAATATTTGTCTTGTTGGCGTTTGGGCATGCTGTGGTCCTATGAATCCCCCTGCTTACAACTTTTGGAATGGAAATGTCTGTCTTGTGCCATTTAATGCTGGAGGTGTTTAGCTTTCTTTTCATTTGTACAGCAGCTCACAGCTAAGAGTTTGCCTTCCATCTCAGAAGAGACTTGGGGTTTGAGCTTTTCAGCAATGTGAAATTGTTATGACTGGGGCTGGGGATTTAGGTCAGTGGCATAAGCACCTGCCTGCCAGGCGCGAGGTCATGAGTTTGATCCCTGGTTTAAAAAAAAGAAAGAAATTGTTATGACTTTGGCAACTGTTAGAAATGGACTAAATGCCTTTTTTTTTTTTCTTGTACTGGGAATCAAACTCAGGACCTTGTACTTGCCAGGCAGGCATTTTTGCCACTGAGCTCTATCTTCCCTAAAATGCCCTTTGTATAAAGGAATGATATAATTCTTTGAGGAAGCAGGGGTGAAATGTTATGGTTTGTGTCTAGATGCCCCCTGACCAAAACCTCACACTGTTGTGGGGGCAGATTTCTAGAGTTTGCAATGGATTCATGGTCCAGTGCTGGGATTATGGGTGTGAGTGCTATACCTAACCTGGGGCGGGGAGCCTGCATACAATATAAGGGAGGGAAAAAGGTTTGCTCTCTCTCTCTTTCTTTTTTGCTCTTGTTTCTTTTGCTGTCTTCTGCCACCATGAATGGTTGCCCCTCACCACACTATCCTACCTTGGACCCAGCTGATTATGGACTAAAACCTCCATAAACTGTGAGCTAAATAAACTTTTCTTCCTTTAAATTTTTGTCCCAGATATAAGAGAAAAGTAACTAAGGCAGACACTTAGCTTTGTGATTGGCATAGACACCTGTGTGGGGCTCAGTGGCCAAGCAGACCACCTTAGTTAGCAGCACTTTCAGACCCAGGCCTCTCCAAAAGCCACACTTGCAGGGCCTGGTTTCTCACCAGGGGGCAGGGTCCCAAGGTGTCCCCCCATGTGAGCTCAGACGTCTTAGGGGGCCAAGTGTAGTGCTCATCCTGTGACTCCCACCCAGCCATGTGCCAGAGGGACTGTAGAAACCCAGAAGCATATCTCTTCTGTCATTTTACTGTGGCTCAGCCTAAAACCTTAACCCTTCCCTAAATGGCTCCCAATTAAACACATTTAAATATGGTGGGCACCATTGACTTTCTTCTCCAACTCCATCTAGCCTGTCATGTGGAGGGAGTCACTTTTGAAGTAATCCCACTCAATTTTTGCAGAGAACCTTACCCATGGGCTTGTCTTGGGCCCCAGGCACTGTTCTGCCTGGGCTCCCCAGTCTCCGTGCAGTGCCCTTCCTGGAGCAGGTGAGTGTCCACATTGCTTCATTCTTTTGTCTGTGTTGTGCTCCATCCCTCTTCTTTCTCTATGGTTCTCTTTTAGGTTTTCCTGTGGGCCTTTTCTTGATTTCCAGAGATCTCCTTCCCTTTATCCTGAGTTGTTGCTTTCCAGGAATCCGGGTTCCTGGTACCAGGGAGGCTATGCTTCCACGCCAGTTCATGTGTATTAACTGCTTGGTGCCACATGTAGAGCCACCTCTTGGGGTCCCCCGTGGGGCTGGGGCACTGGGTTCTGTGGTGTTCAAGATGAACATACAGATGGCCTGTGCTATGACCATAGTGTATTTTGCCCAGGGCTGTGCACCCCTCCTCTTTCGTCCTTCCGGAAACTTCTGGTGACTTGGGTCCCACAGGTCACTGTCATGAGGCTTCCCAGACACCTGAATGTCCAGTTTGAATGTTGTGGTCTCTGTAGTTGGCTGGGTGGCTCTAGCCATCATCCCCATCTACGTGTAGTCGCTCTGCGCTGGAACCTGTGGAGGATGGGGTATGCATCGCCAGTCCTGCTGGCCACTGTGCTGGTGTGACGGTGTTCACCATCCACTGCTGTCACTTGCTCCGAGTGCTGAATGTTCTCTGGAGCCCTGTGTGGGGCAGGGTGGGGTGTGTGTGTGGAGAATCACCTTTCTGTCCTTGTAGTGATCTGGGAAGTTTATACCTGTAATCCATTGGAAAAGTTATTGGAAATCCAGTGAGTTACTTTAGTCTCACCCATGGTGAGACTACTAAGACATATATACAGTTGTAGGGAGTCAAGGGGGTCCTAAATCCAGCTGAGATGGTTCATTGGAACAAAATCCCCAGCCCAGGGTCTTACCTGGGGTTTATTAATTTAATTCTCCATGAGGGGAGTGGCCCGGATGAGTGACAGTGAGAGTGGCAGGAAATACCTAGCTGGGCTAGGTCAGAGGCCTGAGATCACCTCTGCAATATGCAGAGCGCTAGACATGCTGAGAGAACAATCTGCATAACAAAACTGAGGTAGTATCTACTGTTTTGGGTTGGTGCTTCAGCTCTAGTGTAGTCTTTTCTGCCCTGCTCTAATCCCAGCCGACAGTGGCTCTTCTCAGCACCCAGCTCAACCATGTTTTTCCAGGAGTCACTGGGTGGGGAAACAGCAACTTGTCGCCTTGCTTCAAAGACTAGGCTGGGGATTTAGCTCAGTGGCTTAAGCACCTGCCTGGTAAGCACAAGGTTATGAGTTCCTCCCTGGTACCAAAAAACAAACAAACAAACAAACATAATTAGGCATCAGCTCCTCAGCCAGCCCTATCTACATTGCTTAGAGCCAACTGAAGGGACAAGAAATGGTCTGGCCAGCTCTGTACATATGAGTACGTGGAGACAGGGCCAAGCTTAGCCAAAATGGAGATAGTTGCTCTTCTTTCAAGGAGAAAACATAGGGGTGCTGTGGACATCATCTCCATGAGGCATCGCTAGGCAGACTGGCTTCAGATACAGGATGCGATGAGATTTGCTGCACCGTTAACCGAGTGAGCAGAGGCAGGTAAGCTGGGGCTACGGTGCAGATGTGGAGCCTCTAGCGGTTTTAGTTAAGGAAGTGACTTGAGCTCCAGCTCCAGAAGGCTCAGCCTGAGAGGAAGCTGTGGGGAGGTTGAGCTCAGAGTCGGGAGCAAGAAGGCTGGGTGTGTCTGCTGAGTGGCCAGGAGCCAGGGCCTTTAAGGAGCCAGGGCAGAAGTGCAGAGGGTACAGGGGTACAGGGGTCCAGAGAGTGCAGAAGTGGGCAGAGTAGGCCAGCGGGAGGTGAATCCAGGAGGGACCAACGAACAGACAGAGACCAAGGACAGGCAGGTGAAGGAAGACTTCTTTTTCTTATTATTTAAAACTTGTTGCTGGGGATTTAGCTCAGTGGTGTAAGCACCTGCCTGGCAAGCATGAAATTGTGAGTTTTATGCCTAGTACTAAAAAAAAAAAAAAAAAAATGAAAAACTAATTGCCATTGCATGTGTTTAGTGTGTACAGCAGATGTCCCGGGACCTGTGTGTGCTAAGCTGGGTCAGTGAAGTGACGCCTCTGATCTGTCACTTAGCAGAAATCCCAAATCCGACACATTAGCTCTGGTCCTCGTGCTGTGTAGTGTTTTTCACTCCTCCATCCTGCACACTTGATCCTCTGGCCTACATTTTACTTCCTCATCCCTGGGCTCTGATAACTGCTGTTTATCTTTGGATATTTGACATTTTTGGGTAACATTTCTTTTTTTTTTTTGAAGAGTAGGATATATTTATTGAGAGAAAGCTTCTGTCTGAAGAGAGACAGAAGGGGGTCCCGAGCGTGTTGCCCCTTGGGTAACATTTCATATGTCCTGCATACTTTCTTGTGTCTAGCTTGTTTCGCTGAGCACAGGGCCAGGACCTTCCTTTCTTCCCCTCTGTGTGGCTGAGCGCACCAGCTTCTCACCTGTTCCTTTGTGCACGGACCCTCAGGTGCACTTTGAATGATGCTGTGGTGTGCATGGTGTGCACGAGACCCGAAGGGGTGGTGGTTTCATTTTCTGGGGGTTCATATCAGACTGGAGGACTTGGAGATGGCAACCAGGGGCTGTGGAGGCCTTTGTTGAGCGGGATCATCAGGCTGGGCTCTGCGGAGTGAGGCACAGAGGCTCGGAGTGCTTAGGGGCAACAGAAATGATAGCTGCATGCAGTAGTTAAGCCATGAACAGAAATGCCTAAGTCAACGCATGACGTTTCTTCTTAAGGCAACCTCTGTGTTTCTGGTCTTCCCCAGGCAGAGTGGCCAGTGCCCAGGGTCCCTGTGCAGGAGACAGGACTGGTCAGGTGGGAGGGGATGGCATGGAGCTCAGGTGCTGAGCACAGTCCCTCCCTCCCAGAAGGCAGCAGGGTGAAGGTGGGGACTGGGGTTTGTTTTGTTCATCGCTCAAGGTTGCAGGAGGCTTGGAGGTGCTTGGGAGAGGGTGCATCTTCTGGGGTCCCAGAAGAGAGGCTGAGGAGAGGACAGAAGGGGTTGGCCCTGGGCCCCCTGAGGTACCAGCTGACAGGGCATGGTGTGGGTGGGTGGTATGATCCCCTCTCCCTGAGCTATGTGGCTGGGTCTGCTAGTGCAGAGGCTTGCAGGAGGCTGGGGTGCAGGTACCCAGTGCCTCATAAAGGCAGAGGACGCAGTGCTCCCTTGGGCAGCCATGCCTGCAGAGGAGGGAGGAGCCCAGCCAATCCCCAGTGCCAGTACTGACTGGATCCACTGCAGGGAGCCCTCAGTTGCCCCCTGGTGCCCAGGACCCATCTGTCCCAGGCCTGGCCCCATCTGCTGCCTCTGTCCAGGAAGTTCCTGCAGCTCTGCAGCAGGGGTGGTGCTCAGGTCCCACAGAGGAAGTGGGTGGAGGCCAGGCTTTGCTGCCAGACAATGCTGGTGACCCAGGCGTGGGGACAGCAGCTTCTCCAGCACTGGGAGTCACCCTATCCGGGCTTGGAGCGTCTCTGGTGGCCATGGGTGTCAGCTCAGTGTGCCTGGCCCAGACACAGGAGCAGGGGGACCAGAGCCTCTGCTGGCCCAGCCTCATGGCCTTCCCGCTGTGGAGTAAACACTGTGTGAGGTTCGTGCTTCTGATTTCCAGGACACACCTCCCCCACCAGCTGGGTGCCGGAGGCTCAGCTGTGACTCACAGGAGCCTTGCTGGCGCTGTAACTGTCCTTGGCAGTGGCCCATGAGTTCTCCCAGAGAAATGAAACTGAAACTATCCTCAGGTCTTAGCTGTTCCACTATGAAGTCAGAGGCAAGTTGTGTGTTGGCGAGGGTTTGTGTGCATGTGGGAAAGAGGTGAGACCATCACTGGATCAGAACCTGCCAGCAGACAAGGGGTGCCCAGAAAATCCTAGGAGACTCACAGTACTGGTTTGTCCAGGTGGGGAAGAACAGCTCTGAACTGTAGGAGAAAGGAAAGAAGGGTGCTGGCCTGACTGGGCTGGGCAGAAGAGCAAGGACTGGGCTCACAGGGCCCCTTGGCCTCTTGCCACATAGGGGACAGCAGGGGACTCTGGAAGACAGGAGTAGAGTGCAGTTGTGTGGCAGGTGTGGCCTCTGAGAGATCCATGGGGCACCACCCTGCCTCTGCACTCTATGCACATCCTCTTTTGTTCATCACTCAAGGTTGCAGGAGGCTTGGAGGTGCTTGGGAGGTGCACAGCCTATGCCTTTTCACCACGGCTCTGGGAAGCTCTAAGGTTCAGTGGCCCATACACCAAGGAAGCTCGGAAGCATTTGATGTTTTATTTATTTATTTATTTATTTATTCATTCATTTTAGTACTAGGGATTGAAATCAGGCCTTCCCACTGAGCTACATCCCCAGCCCTTATTTTTTATTTTGAGATAGGGTTTCACTAAGTCATTAAGTCACTCAGGCTGGGCTTTAACTTTCCATCTTTCTGCCTCGCCTCCCAGAGCTCTGGGAGGACGAATGTGTGTCACATCTGCTTCTAAAAGCATTCTCAATGAGAAGCTACATACAGCATGCACTTTTTACTTCACACCTGTGCTTCTTTTTAGTACGTGTTAACTGAACTAACAAAGGTTGCATGCGTATGAGACAGGAAGTAATTTTTCAGTTTCCAAACCTGTAAAGTTCCCCTCTGGCTGATTTTCTTGTACTGTGGATGTGGTGTGAGGCAGAGTTGCCGTCCCTCATCTGAGGTTTTGCTTTCTGCAGTTTCCATTGCCATGGGCGGTTATGGTCTGAAAATGTGACATGGAAAATTCCAGAAATAAACAGTTTTTAAATTTTTGATTGCATGCCTTTCCCAGTGGCCTGATGGACTTCATGTGCTCGCATATGCTGGGGATGCAGCCGTCCCTTTCCCAGTTTCCACACTGAACACCCCGCCCTGCTGATGGTCACTCACGACCTTGGTAACGTTTGTCCTTGTGGGCTGGCATGCAGAACCATACATCCACAATAGAAGGAGGAGAGGTTTATTTTGGCGGAGAATTTTAGCTCATTGTGTGCTGCTGCAAGCTTGGTGGACATGGTTAGAAAAGAGCTGCTCACCTCATGGTGGCCTGGAAGCCGTGAGAAGGGTGGAGCCAGGAGAGAGAGACACAGCGCTGCCCCAATGACCGCCTCCTCACACTAGGCTCCACCCAGGTTCCTGCCTCCTCTTACAGGCCCTGCCCCAGCCCCGCCTCCTCCCAACAGTTCCCGCCCCCAACCCATCCTGCCTCGCAAGGCCCTGCCTCCCAGCACAGCCCCACCCACCCACAATGCCCACCCCTTGCCCCATCCCCATCCCTAAGGCCCCGCCTCCTAGCCCAAGCCCCACCTCCCTAGGCCCTGCCCCCTAGCCCAAGCCCCCAGCAAACTCCTGAGTGTGAGTTTTGGGCCCCTCAGTCCACTCGCTTCATCTAGGCCCGTCTAGGCCCGGCCTGTGAGCCTACCCTGGAGGCCATGGGAGACTGGCCATGGGGTGCGCCTGACCCTCGCCTCATTGGGAGCAGTGGTGCAGGCAGGTTTGGGGCCCCGCAGTCGCTGCTGTGTGCGAGTCTCTCCCTGCGCTGGCCTGGTACTTCGGCCTGTCTCCGCAGTGTCAAGACAGGAAGCGCTTAGTGTGTGCGAGTGGGTGCCCCAGGCTGCACCCCTGTAGACAAGGGAACTTCGCAGGGCCTTGGAGCTCAGCAAGCAGTGCTACGGTATTCCTTTCTTATGCAGTCGGTCCCTTCTTATGTGCAATGGCCTCTTATTTTATTTTTCTTACTTCTTGTAGCGTATATACATTTTTGTTTGGTTTTGCTTCTTTGAGACAGGGTATCCCTTTGTGGCCCAGTCTAGCTTGAAACTCGCAGTGATCCTCCTGCCTCAGCCTCTGAGTGCTGGGATTGCTGGTCTGCCCTCCACACCCGGCTGTGTGCACATTTATCAGGGATGGGACCTTGTTGTGTGGTGTGGATGTTTGGTGTATAGAGTGGAAAAGGCTTGCTGGCTGTTTTCAGTGGGTGCTGCTCTGTGATCATGGGGTAATGGGCGTGTGGGTTGTGGATTATCCAGCTTCCAGAGAAAAATGAAGTAGTCCGGGCACCTGTTCTGCTTTAGTTACATAATCATTTTGGCAAACATCACTTCTCCAGTTCTAAACAGTGCTGTGTAAGAAAGGGTGGACGGTTCACAGTTGGCATGGCCTCCCCAGTGCCAGGAAGGGCTGTCAGAGAGCAGGTGTGGGCAGCTCAGAGCCTGGCTGTGTTTCCAGGAGTTTTTTTGCTGATTGTGTCATAATCTGAATTTTGCCCCAGGGCACAAGAGCTGGTTCAGTGTCAGTTCTAGCTATGAAACAGACAGTAGACATCATTTGCAATTTAAATGTCAAAGAAAAATACGTAGAGTCCCCTGACTCAACCGCCCACTGAAACTGATGAGGTTGCTCAGTCCTGCCCTGCCCTCTATTGACACACCGATACCAGGTACCACCGGGACTTCCCCGGAGCTGTGGCCATGCAGTCCTGTGTTGCAGCAGGGTAGGAGACTCAGCAGCTGTGACCTGATCAAAATCTGACTAGGAAGCTGGTTATGGTGTCTGACACTACAGCTACTCAGAAGGCTGAGGCAGGAAGAATGCAAGTTTGAACCTAGCTTAGGCAATTTAGCAAGATAAAAAGGGCTACTGGGCATAGTGGTGCATTCCTATAATTCCAGGCCTCAGAAGGCTGAGGCAGGAGGATCTTTGCAAGTTCAAGACCAGCCTGGGCTACATGGTGAGCCCAAGGCGAACCTGAACTGTCTCAAAAAGACAGAAAATAAGTAAATAAATAAAAATAAAAAGGTCTCAGGGTGCAGCTCAGTGGTACAGTGCCCAGGATCACCCTCAGTACTGCAGGACAGACAGAGTAGACTCTGATCTTAGAAAGCTGTGAAGGGGCTGGAGCTGGGTGGGGAGCTTGGCTGGTGTGCAGGTGAAGTGGGGGAGGAGCTGGGTGGACTGGGGTGCCCCTCAGGCCCGGCATCTGCAGCCTGAGTCACTGGGTTTTCCTGTTCCTCCTCCAGGTCACAGCCATGACGTCACCTCTGATTTCCCCACCCTGCTCTCTGTCCTGAACTCTCCGAGGGGCTTTTGGGCCGAGCTGTCCCTGCTTTCATTTCCCTCTCAGTCTCTTCTGGCTCTGGTCTGTCGGGTCTGTCTGGCAGAGCTCGGTCGCTGAGGCCTCCTCTCTGATCTCTAGGCTTGTGGCGAGGAAGGGAGGCTGCGCTTGGCAGAGGTCTCCCACGGAGAGTTAATCCCATTGGACCCAGGCGCGAGGTGCGCTCCCCAGGGACCGAGCCATGAAGCAGTGCTGCGCAGATGGAGCGGGTTGCCCGGGCTGCTGCTGAGGGCCAGGAGCCCCTGCCCGCCGCCCTCGCTATGGCGCTGCCTGCAGAGCTCATCCACCAGGTGGAGGAGGCGCTGGACGAGGAGGAGAAGGAGGCACTGGCCTTCCTGTGCCGCGACATCGCTGTGGACCTGCCGCCCAGCAGCGCCCGGGACCTGCTGGCAGCGCTGAGTGAGAGAGGCCAGCTGACCTCTCTGGGTCTGGCTGAGCTGCTCTACAGGGTGCGGCGCTTCGACCTGCTGAAGCGGGTGCTGGGGATGGACCGGGTGGCCCTGGAGTCGCACCTGTGCAGGCACCCCGGCCTCGTGTCCAGCTTCAGGTGACACCAGCATCCCCATGAGACAGGGTGGAGGGCGGGAACTAGGAGGACAGTGGAGAGAGCAGCCTCGTGCTCTTCTGCCTCAGCAGCTGGCTGACATCCAGGATGGCCTTGAGCTCACCGTGTTGCCCAGGCTGATCTCAAACTCTAGATCCCCCTGCCTCAGCCTCCTAGTGCTGGGATTATTGGAGTCCAGGAAGGGGCAGGCTTTAAATTCTCGGGCCACTCTTGCTTGGAGGAAATGGGTAGAAAATTGTTAATGAAAGAGGAAGGGCATATGGTGTATGTTTGCCTCAGGGACAGAATGACAGGAAGAAAGACAGAAATAGCTGAGAACAGGACTTCTTGCCGGCCCCCACGGTACTGCCGAGGTATGCCTCTCGGTGACTCAGTCGCCGTGAGTTCCCAGCATCGAGGAAGGAAGTCTGACAGCGTCTTCCTATCTCTGCAACCCCGAGTCCTCGCTGGCCCTTGCTCCTCAGCTGCCCACCCTCAATTCCATGGCCCTGAAATGCTCCTTCTCCCCCCTCATGTGGCATCTGACCTGGATGGCTCAGAACTGGAGGAGACCTGTCCTTTGGCTGTGGTTCCCTTCTTTCCACCTCCTGTAATTCTCTCTGTGGCGCACCCAACCAGCCTGGAGGAATTGTAGTTCTTGTCACCTTCCTGTTGGAGGCTAGGTAGGGAGCTCTTCAGGCCATGTCTTGAGGCCATGTCTTGAGCTCTGTGGCCCAGCCGCCATCTGCCGGGGCAGCTTGTGTGGTTCCAGTCCCTGAGTCTGCTGGAAAGCAGCCTTCCCAGCATAGTGACAGCACTGTTTCCTGGGTGCCACCGAGGGTATGGTGGAGGCGGCCAGTTGGGAGGGGCATCCAGGCCAGCCATAATCCCTGGTATGGTTGCAGGTGTTTCTTGGCTTTACAGTCTTGTGACCCACAGCATGTCCCCAGCTCTCTGAGAGGACAAGTCCCCGGGAGAACTCTGTCTTTTGACTTAGTACCCTGGGTCCTTTGTTTATTTGTGGAACTCCTGGGGTTGAGGGAGTTCCATAAATAAAAAAGTCCTTTTCAGAGCTCCAGTTGGAAGGGGAGGGAAGTAGCGGGTTTCCTGCTGGAATGCCCATGAGGTCTTTCTCTAGGGACCAAGACTCACGGTGTCTGGGGACCCACCTCGTGGGCACGGGTGCTGGTGTGGGTGTGGGTGCAAACCTCCTGAAGGGGTCTGTCCACCCCCAGGGTGCTGATGATGGAGATCGGTGAGGACCTGGACAAGTCCGACCTGTCTGCACTGACTTTCCTCATGAGAGACTACACAGGCCGTGGCAAGACGGCCAAGGGTAAGGTGAGTTTTCTCTCCGTAGCTTGTACTAAAATAGTTTTAGATGGTCACAAATGTAGAACTAGGATTTTTCTCTGAAATCCTTTCCCTGTGACCTGTGCTTCCCCTTTTTCTGGGGAAGTCTTTAAAGTTTTCAGTGCAGCCACAGTCTGGGGTTTGAAAGAGCTTGACCACATGACACAGCCCCTGGGTCTTTCCCGGGCTGGCCAAAGCCCAAGAGGTGTGAGTGGAGGGTCCTCTGGTCGGATGGATGAGAGGTGCCTGGGCAGGGTCCCTGTAGGACCCTACCGAAGCTCATCAGGTCAACTTTTCTTGCTATTGTGACTCGTGAGGCCTGGAGCTTGTGATGGGGCCACTTGCTGCACTGACGATTGCTTCTTGTTGGTGGCTCCCATAGAGTTTCTTGGATCTTGTGACTGAATTGGAGAAATTGAATTTGGTTGCTCCAGATCAATTGGACTTATTAGAGAAATGCCTAAAGAACATCCACAGACTAGACCTGAAGAGAAAAATCGAAAAGCACAAGCAGTCTGGTAAGAACATCTTGGGCCTCTCAGGAGCACAAAGCAAGTGCTCTGCACAGGGGCTGGCGGTGAAAGTCAGCTGACATTGGGCAGACGGGAGGCAGGGAATGCAGCCCACATCCCCAGCCTCTCAGCCTGCGGCTGCTGTCCCAGCCCTTTACACACGTCCAATCGTTGCCGTCCTGAACATTCGGCCTTTCAGAAAAGAGAATGTGCGAGGCTGGTGAGGCCGTGGTCTCTTAGGGCATTAGTGTGTTGAGTACCACTGCCCAGCTCCCATATTTGGCCTTGTGATTGGCATCCAGCTATGGGTGGTGTCACCGGGTCTCATCACTGCCCTGCATGTCTTGAGTGTCATGAACCAACTCCCACCATAGGGCACCTGTGACTCCCTGGTGTCCCTCCCTCCACTACTCCACTGCCTTAGCGTGGGCTCTCAGCGGTCACTAGACACCCGTGGATCTGGCGCCTTTGATCCACTCTTAATGTGCGGAGGAGACCTCTGACACTGTGAATTCGCTGAGCAGGTGGAGGAGACTGGCTGAACTTGTACTGAACCTTGTTGAAGATTGATTTGATAATTTATAAATCTTAACTCAGTAGCTATCTTTTGCTTTATAGCTCAAGGAGCACAAACAAGTTACGTGAATTCCCTCCAAGCCTCTTTCCCAAACCTGAGTCTCACAGAGCTTTCACAGAACCTAAGGGTGAGTGTGAAGCAACCACCTGGAATCCCAGCATGAAATGGTTTCACAGCTTCTGTAAAAATAGACACAGTCTCACAGAACGTACTTTAACTGAGAAAATTGTGTCAGGAATATATTTTTAAAAATATGTATAATTTCCTGTTGTGCCAAAATTAATAAATGTTTGTTGAGCTTCTTAGCAAATAATTTTTGTTGTGAGTGATGAAACAAGACTTTTTTCATTGGTGAACATAAATGTCACACAGTGGCTGTTGATTGTGTTGGCTGTGGGTAGTACGGGGGACCATTAGAATTGTGTGGTTAATATTTTGTCTTAGAAGAAAGCGTTGATGTGATAGTATCCTCCCTGATATGTAGAGTTGAGTGAGATTTGCAGAGAGGACTTAGAGTATGGCTTCACAGTTAAATTATAAACGCGATCATAGAAGCAGGTGACGAGACCTTACCTCTTCCTCCAGCGTGAAGTCTCTAGGGGAATCTGAGGCATGAGCGGCGCCCCTGAGTGACAGGCCCCGGAGTAGGGGGCTTAGGGCTGCGCTGTCTCACCCGCTCACTGAGCAGAGTGAGGCACTGAGGCCTCGTAGCTGCCAGTCCTGTCCACCCCAGCCCCTGGCCTGTGGGAGCACTGTCCTGCTGAGACATGACAGGCTCAGTTCAGACAGATTCAGGACTCAAAGCCCAGTTTCCCCAGCTTTCTCTACTCCATGCTGAGTTAAGCCTGCTGCATTCCTGCTGGCATTTCTGTTTTTACACAAAGGTGAGAACACTCACTGTTGGCAGCTGTCCGAGCCCTTGTGCTTTGTGAACCAGTTTCTCCTTACACTTGCTCGCTCTGTTTAATATGTAACCCCGACCATCCATTTATTTAGTAAGCAGGCACAGTTATATTTATTTAGTAAGTGGGCACAATTGTATACAAACTTGGTAACTTTCTCACAAGCTTTAGGAGCTGGATACCTGTGTGTTAACTCACAGGAGACTGCAGAAATGCTTCAGAGATTGCCTGGTGTGGTCACACACATCTACGGTCTCATCACCTGGGAGGCTGAGGCAGGAGGATCACAACCCCAACCTGGACAGTTTTGCAACTTAGTGAGATCCTGTCTCAAAATAAAAAAATAAAAAAAGACCAAGAAAGTAGCTCAGTGTAGAGGCCCTATGTTAATACCCAGTATGGAAAAAAAATTGCAATGGCATTAAATGTCACGGATACCAAAATATTCTAGAAAAAGTTGCATGATTATAATATAATGCTTCTGAAGTGTGTCTTTGGTTTGCTTTTCTCTCTGTTTAACAGTATTTAAAAGTGACTGAACTCTTCAGGAGAACAGTTTTTGTCTAATATGATCAGCCTCCGGCTAGGTCACAGTTACTGCTGCAAAAAGCCCTTGTGTGTCTGTCTCTCTGTGATGCAGCTGCCTGCTAACACCAAGTGCCTGTCTCTCTCTCCAGGCGAGTGGCTTCAGAGGAGTTGAGCGTGTCACATGGGTGGCATTGTGTAGCGTGTGTCCCTTGTGCAGGGCCTGTCACATGAGAGGAGACAGGGTTGGCCCATTCCCCCACTCTGGTCCCAAAAGTGGTTATCGAGGGGTTGAGATTGTCAGGAGTCGGGCCCATATGGTGGCTCAGGTGGAGCTAAGTATTAGAGAAATGCAGAAGCTGGGCCGGTTTTTTTGGTACCAGGGATTGAACTGGTGACTTCGCAATTATCAGGCAATCATTTGAACTACTGAGCTAAATCCCTGGCCCCGAAGCTGGAAGTTTTTGAGGGCTTTGTGTGATTGCTCCTCGTGGTGCTGAGCGATCGTGTATGGAAGGGACGAGGGTCTGCTGGCACTGTCCTGCTCTGAGGTAAAACACCCAGCTCGGTGCCCTGCCCCATGTGTTCAGTCTGGAGCACCCAGTCTCAGTCAGCCACCCTCTGCCCTTCCAGGGAGTAGATCCAGTGTGGCCTCATAGACTAATTCCACCTTGGCCACCTGGCTTTGTCCTGAGGGTCTGAGGCAGTCCGATGTGATAGTTTAGCATTTTACCCTTTCTTCCTGTTTTCATTTTGAAAATCATTGCCTCATTCTGTGGCTGTAGGATGTGGGCTTTACGGAGCAGCAGTGTACTGACTTTAGGTGACTTAACTGCGAAGGTGATGATCTTCCTCCTTTCCCGGGGGAAGAAAGCCACTGAGGTATTTAAAGAGGTATGCTATCATGTCTCTGAGGAAACTGACCAGTGCCACCTTATTCTTTGTATTTGAAGCTGCAGAATGGGAGGAGTAAAGGACAAGGACTGGAGACACTGCATCAAAGTAAGAACAATGTTTCTGTCTGTCCATTCTTCATCAGTGTTTGGTGATTCCACCACAGCACGCTGCCCTGTATAGTTGCCTGTTCCCTTCCTCTGCCTATTCTGAGGCAGTTAACCCTGAAGTGTATTCAGGGTGTGTTCAGCACCCCACTGAATTAGTTCACTTAAATTTGGACGATTCCCCTCAGGCCATCACCTGGGCTGTGTTCTTAGGCCTTGACAGTGATATCCCTGCCCTGGAGCCTGTTTAATGGGAATCCAGCCCTGATCATAAACTTTGTTTAACCGAACATCTAGTGGCTGGAGGAAGGAAGATTCATAGGTCCTCGCTCCACAGCTCATTTAATAAAAGTAGGTGCCCCACAGAAGACATCCTCACGCCCCTAAAAGACAGACAAAAATACAAAGAACCCCCCATCATCCTGACCTCCACAGCCTTGCGGTGTCCCAGCTCGGTCCCCACAGTGATGTCTTCAGAAGCTCCTTCTTCCTCATCCTGAGGCCTCTGTGTGGCCTGTGTGGGCACCTGTGAGGTCCGAGTGGGCAGTGCAGTCTCAGCATTCTGGGCTGCTTGTGGGAGCCTAGGACTGGGCCCATGAGCCAGTGTGGCCCTGGGAATGGCAGCGCCCACCCCATCAGCCAGCCAAGCAGCTTCTGCTGCTGTCCCCACCTCACAGTCTGCTCTCCCACAAGTACTGGTGAGAGGCAAATTAAACCCTGCAGTGAGGACGGACCGCCTCTCACAACCTTGGTGAGGTGTGAGTGTTTGTCTAGGGATGAAAACCAGCCCTACTGTTTGCTAGGTGCTCCAGGACCTGCCCCTTAGGGAGGGAGCGTGCCCAGCCAGGGCCCAGTTTGGAAAAGTTCTGGGAAATTGGCTTTTCTCTAACAGAAGTTTAAGATAATCGAGCCAAGTATTCATGATGATTTGGACTTCCAAAGAGATTTTAGCTGAAAGGTCAAGGTGTGATGACTGCTTGGTGCTGTAAACTCAGTGAGACTATTGTGTGGGCTATTCTGTCATTATGTGTTCTTGAAATACAAACGAATCAACAAAATGTTTCTTAATTTCATGCGTCAGGGAAGCTACTGCTGCCCTGCTTGGTATACACGTTGTCTCTTGCTACCCACAGAGCTCCTGGGCACGAGAATCCACAGGTACACCCGGCCCGTGCAGGAGCTCTCACACCCACGCCTGTGTTGGAGGCCCTCTCTAGGCTGTGCCTGTGCCTGGGACAGCGTGGGCAATGAGAGCTGGTGCAGGCATTGCTCAGGCCCAGGAGCATCTGTGTGTGGACGCACTTCCCTTCCCAGAGGTTCTCTGCCCCTGCTTGGTGGAGACAGGCACAGATGCAGACCCAGGAGTGTCGGGCACGCACACCATGTGTGTGTGGCGTCACACGTTACACACATTATTTAATAATCCCATCTTTTATCTTCATGTGTCCTGCATATCTTTTCATACCAAATACACCAAGAGCTCATGCCCTTTTTACCACTGCATAGTATTCACTATATATCCTACAACTGACTTAGCTCATTTCATATTTGTGAACTTTTAGGTTCTTTCCAGTCTGGAGCCTTACAGTCATTCAGTAGGTCTCTTTTTATTTTTATATTTTTAGTAGGTCTCTTTTTATTTTTATGTTTTTAGGAGGTCTCTTTTTAGCAGAGAGGTTCTTGAGACAAAGATTCCCTGGGAGACCAAGATCTTCCTGCCTCAGCTTCCGGAGCTGAATTTAGTAGCTTTCTGGACATGCGTTTTCCCACTGCTGCTCTATCACTCCCTTACAGCCTCAGAGGCAGGGTGCTGGCTCAAAGGAATGTGCCCTGTACACCGAAAGATGGTTGCAACTGGTTGAGCTTTGGATCTGAAAATGCTCGTTTTCTCCAAGCCTAACCCATATGGAAATTTCCTTTGCCTATTTTTAGACAATATTTTTCATTTTGCAACAGTCTCATAAGTAAAAAGCTTTCTGTTTAGAGATTACTAAGCACCCAGAGGAAGAGGGTAATGGAGATGGTAGCCGGAGTACACGGGTGAGAGCCAGCCTACGTGTCTTTGTTCCTGCGGCCCTGTGAGCTGATGAAGCCATTTTCCTCTGGCATGGTGTCCTTTCTTGACACTGACCATGTATTTTACCATCTCCCTGTGTCCCTGGGTACAGAGACCCTGGCTATCTGCTCTGAGAGTGGGGAACACCTGTGAGCACCGCTTCCTGTGATTGTGGATAGGTAGGAAGCTGGCAGTTTTGTCTAGTAGGGCGATTCATGAATTCTCCTATTGGGTTAGAAACTGCTGGGATCCCACAGGAAAGAGTGAGGGTGAGGGTGAGGCTTCTTTCCTTGCTATAAAGCAGTTTCTCTACAGAGCCCTGCATAGTGCAGGCCCTTAGCCCTGCATAGTGCAGGTTGATTGGTCGATTGAATGATTATTGCAGACACAGGTTCTCCTGAGTAGTCTAGCCTGGCCTTGAACTCACTATGTAGCCCAGACTGGCCCAGAACTTGAGGCAATCCTCCTGACTCGGCCTCCTCAGTGCTGGGATTCACAGGCCTGTGCCACCAAGCCCAGCGCTGGGTCTTACCTGTGCTGAAGTTGTTGGGAAGAAGAGACTAAGAGAGGAGACAGAAGACAGCTGCAGTGTGAAGAGCAGCCCAGGGCCGAGCTTGGCTCATTCCCACTCTGCCACAGCACCTTCTTTCTCTCCCCAGAACCCATGAAGATGTCTGTCCAGGAATCCGGTGCCCTGTTTTCTCAGGTGCAGAATAAAGGAGCTGATTCGGTATTGTGTTGTGCACGGTGTCTGCAGGGCCGTGAGCTCTGAAACAGACTGTCCATGAGGAAGTCCCATGCCAGCACGATGCCTGCCTGGCTTCTCTAGGGCTCCTTTGGCGGGGACCTTGAGTACTGTCCAAGTGGCTTGTGCTCAGGGTGGGGGTGGCTGGTTCTGTGGTCCCTTCCCCTCATTGAGCGCCTGCGGGAAGTGAGCAGACAAGACACAGGCTTGTTCTTGGGGCGCAGGCAGCAGCAGCAGAGGGCCTGTGTCCTGTTTGGGAAGAGGCCACTGTTTTGCTCCAGGTCACGGTGCAGACAGTTTCTAGTTGTGCCTCTGCTGTGCAGCCAAGTTTTCTTTCCATGTAAGTCAGTGCAGGGACCCTGTAGCTGGTCTGTCTTCAGCACATCACCCTAACAGAGACTGCAGTAACAGGAGGGGTCTGCGGTGTGGTGCTCGGCTAGAGTCACGGCTCACCTGCACAGGGGCGCCTGGGGCCTGAGCACAAGCAGTGGCTAGTGTGGGACCTGTAGGGTAGGGCTGTTCCCTGGGGTCCTAACAGTCCTCATCTTTCCTTCCAGTACACACCTGTGGAGAGATACCGGATGCAGAGCAGGCCTCTGGGCACCTGCCTGATCATCGACTGCGTTGGCAACACCACAGGTAGGCGTGGACGCCATGGGTGACCGACCCTCCATGAGCCCGCAGTCGGAAGGCACAGGAGAGGAGCTCGGGGAATGCTCATTGAGGGGTGAAGGCTGGGATTGCTGGTCCCAGCTTTCCACATGGTGCAGGAGGCAGCCTGGACCCTGAGACGGCTACCCAGAAGGCCTTGTGGCTCAAGTGGCACAGGGTGGGCCTTTGCTTCACTCCCACAGCCTGTGACAGCCTTGCTTGGGATGGTGAACCAGGCATGCCGCATCCTGGGGGCTTGGGCATTGTTGGCGGCGTGGCGCTCATCTCTGGTCTGCACCACCAAGGATGACAGATGAACACTTGTGGCCCATGATGATGCACAGATCCAAGGCAGCGGCTGCCGTCCCAGGTCCACATGCAGCACTACCATCAGGGGATCCAAGACACGACACACGTGACCCCCCTGAGCCGCAGAGCAACAGAAAGGCCTGTCCACCTCCTATATGCAACAAGGCTTCGGTGTTCCATACCACACTGGGGTGGACATGGCGGGACAAGGAAGACACCAGTCCCTTGCAACAGCTTCTTCCAGATGCTTGCTGAGCTTCCAGGAAGCAGAGGTGCACAAGGAGATGGGGTTCCAAACCTGGCCACTTGTCCTCCACTCCCGCTCTCCCCTCAGGATACACGGCTCCCCTCGCCCATCGCCCTGGGGTCCCACTGGCCCCATCTCTGCCATGGCTGTGAGCATGCAGCAGCAGAATGCAAGCAAAGGAGGAACTGGCCTGGGAACCCCAGGGTCTGAGCTGTCTCCTCCACCACCACCTCTTGGGAGAGCACGGAGCAGGGCACTGACCCAGGGTGACACAGGAACCCCTCGTCCAGCAGAGGCTGGGAGGAGAAAAGACCCAAGGTGGAGATGGAGCACCACACCAGCAGATCCCTCAACAGGCCAGGAGCGCCAAACCCAGATGGGCGCAGACTGGGCAAATGGACCTCCAGTGACATAGCCACTCGACAGATGGGACTGAGGATGCCCACCACAGCACTCCGCCTGCTCTGGCCAGCATGAGCACACAAAGCCCCACCTGGCTTGCAGGACAGTGACTAGGGCTCACTGGGATGGTGGCACTTAAGCCACATCCCCATGACAGGCTGATACCTGACCCCACTCCTGGAGGGCAGCAGAGGCTGCAGGGGATTTGTGGGAACAGCCCGACACCCAGGAGATGGGCAGCCAGGGAGGAGGGCTGGGATCCTGGTCATTTCTCTGCCTTTTCTGCCCACAGACAGGAGCAGAACTTGGTGCTGAATGTGAGAAATAAAACTTGAGTGCAGAGCAGAGGCCCTGCTTCTCCCACAGGGCAGAAAGCCAGCACTGCCCCCCAGCTGTGCTGAGGAAACTCCGCCTTTCCTCAGGAAAGGCCTGGAGGTGACAGGGTTTCACCCCAACACATAGCCAGGGCAGCTCCCAGGGAGGCCACCTGGGCCCCCAGTCTTGGGACAGCCAGGGAGGAGCCCTGAGCGCTAGACAGTGCCATCCCAGCCTTGCCAACTCGGAGCTTGCCACGATCTCAACGAGGGTGCAGCTGCTGACTTCCCAGGAGCTGCTGCCTAGAACTGGGATGGGGGTATAGGTGTGGGTTCGAGCACCAAGGCAGCCCGTGAACCTGAGTCCTGATGGGAGCCTGAGTCAATGCACCCCAGAAGAAGGGGTGCCCAGGGCCTGAGTGGGTTTCCCTGTAGGCAACAGAGTCCCAGAGCCAGGCTGTGGGTTCCCAGGAGTGAGCCATATTCCTCCCATGCACTGTGCCCTCACACGCACATGTCATGAGGTCCCCTCCCTTACTGCACAGGAGCGCTGGAAGGGGATGCAGGTCACAGGGTGTGTGAGAGGTCCCTGCCCTCCTGAGCGTATGCTGTGTGCTCAAGGATGCATAGGACAATGACCAAGACGTCATAGGGCTGGGGCAGACCCCAGGGGACACAGGAGCTCAGTGGTGAGGGAGGCCAGGACAGACCTGAGCAGGCAACAGCCAAGGGCCCTATAGAAGGGCCCCAGCCAGCCTGCCTAGGATGCCAGGCACCTAGCACCAAGCCACGAGGGTGCTTGCTAGGTGGGCGACGACTCGGGTGACCTCAGGACCCAGGAGGAGCTGGGCCTGGATGGCCAGGCACATGGAGCTGTGGATCACACCACACCACGCAGCCCAGCACCACTCCTTCCCTGCTGCAGACATGGTGCACACTCAGCCCCAGCAGAGCACCGAGCACGGGAGAATGGATGCGTTACGCTGACAGAGGTCATTCCACAGCCTCCTCTAACAGGAAGTGACTTGCTGCGAAGACAGCACCCTGTTCTTACAAGGACGTGACAGCTAAAGAGGAAAGGACACTGACCCACAGCTGAGAAGATGATATTTCCCACATCCAACCAAATGGCACACGGAACGCAGGGGGTTTTTCACTACTGAGAACTGAACCCAGGGCCTTCACACTGAGCTGTATCCCGTCTGTCCGTCCGTCTGTCCCTTCCTTCCTTCCTTTTTTCTTTTCTTGTCTTGTCTTGTCTTGTCTTGTCTTTCTGTCTGTCTTTCTGTCTATCTATCTGTCTGTCTGTCTGTCTGTCTGTCTTTCTGGCTCCTGAGGCACATGGTGTCCAGGAAAGCAAGGACCAGTGGGCAGAGATGGGGCTTTGGCACATGCAGGTCTCACATGGATCACAGGTCACCAGGACCCACTTCCAGCCTGGTCCAGGTACAAGAGCTGTATGTCCCAGGTGGAGGGGTCTTCAGTGTGCCACCTCTGCTAGGCTGGGGGCCACTGCTGAACCTGGGGCTAAAAGTTTTGGTGGAGCCTATAGGACAGTCCTGCTCATAGCCCATGTGAATTAAATCCATAACACACAAGCAGGCTCTCCCTTGTCAAGTGTGTGCGTGCGAGTGTCACAGGTTACTGACATAGGTGCTCTACCACTGAGCTACCTCCCAGCCCACTCTGGCTCTGAGCTTTTGATCTTCCTGCCTCAGCCTCCCAAGTTGCTGGGATTATAGGCATGCCTCCATGCTGAGCTGTCCCAGCCTTTTGTTTACCCCAGGTTGTTCCTTTTCTCTCTCTCTTTTTAGACCTGTTATCTTTTTCCTACTTTCCACTGAGAATCTAGAACAGAGCTTGAGGTTTCTTTAATTCACTTCTGCAGTTGGCCAGTGTGGGTCAAGGTGGCTGCCTGATTTGCAGTCTTGTTCCCTTCAGGCCACCTTAGGTGTTTTCCCTTGATTCCACAATGGTTCTGGTTGTGGGGAGTTGTGTTGCAGTAATGAGTGCTGACCATGAGGTAGGGAGGATGCAGGTGGACTCCTGGGTGACCGCTCCCAGGACAGGAAAAGGGGCTGGCACATGCATCCAGAGCAGCATGCTGAGTCTGACGGGAGCCCGGCTGGAGGTGCTTGCCGAATGTCTGAGCTTGGGGCTGGGCGTGTACCCTGCCCAGACCTGGCGGCATCTTCAGATGCCCAGGGCCTCGTGCTTCCTGGCAGGTGCACTCCCACGAGCTGCTTCCTCAGCGCTTTGCTTAGTTCTCATTTTGAGGCAGCGTCTCACTGTGTTGCCCGTCAGGACCTTGTGCCTCACTGCCACCTCGGCTGAGTGGCGGAGTTACTAGTGTGCATGCCGTGCTAGGGACTTGGTTCTGCATGGGGAGGGTCAGAAGTTTCTATTGTGTTAGAAAACACACAAATTGACTCCAACGAGGCCGTGTGTCTTTCTCTGTTGCAGGAAGATGGGGATGGGATGGGAGGAATATTGGACTCGGGGCTCTCCAGGTCTCACAGTCGTCGGCAGATGGACGGGGCGGGTTAGATGCAGATGTCTGGCCTCAAGTGGCCCCTCCAAGGGGTCTGTAGGGACTTGGAACACTGTGGGGCGTCTCAGCTCCTATCACCAGGGAAGCAGGGCACGAGGACCAAAGGTGCCAGCAGGTGGTATGCATCCCCTGCTTCCCTTCATGTCCAAGTCCATGTGTCTGTCTGTCCTATTATTCTGAGGAGCCCCCTTTGCTCTAGCTGAGTGGAAAGCAGCTCCTTTCCTCCTGGACATGGTAGCCCTGGGTAGGCAGTGGCTGCCAGGGCTACACCTGCGGGGGTCACCATCACACTTTGCACCTTGCTGCCACTCCTCTGCCAGGCTCAGGTCCCCAGAGACCCAGACAGCAGAGTGGTGGCACCACACTGGGACTCTAGCCAGCCTGCCAGGCTCTTCTCACTGCTGCTGTCCTCTGGGCTTGCTTCCTACAGAAGTACTTCGAGACGCCTTCTCCTCTTTGGGCTTCAAGGTCCAGTGCTTCCTGTACCTTGATGTGGGTGACATGGTCCAGGTTCTCCACCAGGTGGCCTCCTCACCCCAGCACCAGCACCACGACAGCTTCGTGTGCGTCCTGGTGAGCCGAGGGGACCCCCACAGGGTGTTTGGCGTGGACCTGGCCCATGCAGGGCTGCCCCTGGAGCGGGTCCGGATGATGTTCACGGGGGATGCCTGCCCTCCCCTCATTGGGAAGCCGAAGCTCTTCTTCATCCAGAGCTACCTGGTGTCAGAGGCCCCTCTGGGCACCAGCAGCCACCCAGAAGTGGACGGGCCAGCAGTGACCAGCGTGGAGTCCACGAAGCTGTGGCCTCAGCCCCATGAGTTGCACCGGGAGGCCGATGTCCTGTGGAGCCACTGCATGGCCCAGGCGTGCCTGCTGGAGCAGCCTGGTGCCTCACCCTCCCTGTACCTGCAGGGCCTCTCCCAGCAGCTGCTGCAGGACAGGTGAGCACGGGGAAGCTGGGGCCAGCGCCTGTGAGTGGCACCACTACTGACCTGTGCCGTGTGTGATGCCCCCAGGAACCCAGGCATGCGCCTTTCCCCTAGGGCTGCCTCAGGGACCGTGGAGCCTGCATGGTGTAATCAGCATGAAGTTTGGACCTTTCTCTTCAAAATTTAGTCATTTTAATTTTTTCCTGTTACAATAGCAATACCCACTCCTTACAGAAAAAATCCTAACTTAGAAATGCTGCAAGGAGAATGTGATAAGCAGCTTGTCCTAGTCACTTTATCCTCACTGAGACCAAGAGCCCAATCCTGCAGCTTAAGGAGAGGTGGTTGAGCTCATGGTTTCCATCCCTGGTTGCTGGCTCAGGCAGGGGAAGTTGAGGTGGAGGGTCTGGCGCAGAAGAGCTGCTCATACCACAGCAGCCAGGAAGCAGGAAGAGAGGTGAGGAACCAGGAGGGAGATGAACTCGCCCGGGCCCCAACTTCTAACCGTCAGCCTGCAAATGCAGGCACCTCCCCAAGCCCTGGCTCTGAGCACAGTCTTGATCTATACCACAATCCGGCCAATCCAGCTGCTGAACCACGTCCCAGTCACTGCCTGCCAGACATTTTCCTGCGGAAAGGACTTTGCATCCTGTTTCCTAGTGTTTCCAGGAGGGGTGCTGTGCCCAGGGCCACCACGTCCCAAGCCTGCTGTACCTGACCAGCCCATCCTGCAGCCGTGGTGGCAGCTTCCTTGCTCAGGCCATGTCCCTGAAGCCTCACTGTATGTTAAGAGCTGACCGCTCGAGTGTCTGGAGTGGTATGCGCTGTCCCGGCCTGTGTCCCTGTAGTGAGGATGCTGTCAGCATTCTGGTATTCATGGCAGGAGCACTTTCCTGAGGGAATTACCAGCCTCCCGCTGTCCAGCTGAGTGGGTGCAGCCTCGCGTGGATGGTGGGTGGACCTTTTCAGTGGTCCCAAATCATCTCTGAGCCCTTGTCAGGCACATTCTGGGTGTGGCTCTGGGCCCAGGGCTGGGCCTCACGGCTCTCTCTGCCCAGCCCCTCGGGTGGCTCCGCCTTTCAGGCCTTTTTGGATCTCCCCGTGTTGCAGAAGTGCTTGGCAGTTGTCTCCTGGCTGGTAAAACCCAGCACAGTCCCTGTGAGCGGCAGGAACTCCATAGCTGCCCCAGAGCTGCTGCCTTCTGTCTGTCTCTGTGTTCCCATGCAATGTGTTCTGCCTTCCTGTTTCTTCCAGAAAACGCCCACTGCTAGACCTGCATATCGAGCTCAACCGCAGAGTGTACGACTGGAACAGCACAGTTCCCGCCTGGCAGAGGTACAGCCTCGCCCTGAAGCACACGCTGAGGAAGACGCTCATCCTGGCATCCACCTGATTCCCAGGCCTGTCCTGGCCATGCTATTCCATCTCCAGAGAGGAGCAGTTCAGAGTGCATGAGAGCATGGCGTGAAATGCAGAGCCCGTGCAGGGCTCACAGGCCTGCCAGGACCTGGACTGGAATCTGGGCCAACACCAGTTCCTCTGACAGGAATCTGTTACCTCTGCATTTGAAATACCCAGAGGAAGGGAAAGGGAACGGAGACAGAAAGAAGAGATGGGGAGGAGAAGAGAGGGAGATGGAGAGGAGAGGAGAGGAGAGGAGAGGAGAGGAGAGGAGAGGAGAGGAGAGGGGGATAGAGAGGAGAGTGGATGGAGAGGAGAAAGGATGGGAGGGGAGGAGAGGAGGGGTAGACAGGACAGGACAGGACAGGACAGGAAAGGAGATGGGGAAGAGAGGAAAAGAGATGGAGAAGAGAGAGAGGAGAAGGGAGGGGAGGGGAGGAGACGAAAGGAGACAGAAGGGAGCTGGGTTGTTGATCTTTATCGTTATTTATTTCTTTCTTGGCTCCAAAGCTAGTCTCTTGTCCCTGAGGCCTGAGTGTGCTTGCTGACCACATGGAGGCCCAAGAGGGCAGTGTGCAATGCAGCCCCTGGAGACTGGCCTGCCCCGTGCCTGCTGGCATGGCTCTGTTCCAGGACTTAAGCACCTTATGCTGCTGGAGTTTATCAGGGCAGCCACTGCAGTCTCCAGACACCCAGGCCGTGCTGTGTGCGCTTGGGACCAGGAAAGGCCACTCTGGCCTTCTCAGCCATCTGTACAGGGCCGCTGCAGGAGTTGGCAGCACAGCCTCTGACACCTTCCCGTGACCTGCTTCCCTCACGGATCACCAGGGGGCGAGGGTGTCCAGCCTGACTCAGCCTCACCCTGGGGTCTCCAGTCTCCCCACCCTCAGCGGGTTCCCCCCATTGGGAGCAGCTCCCTCCAAGCTGCCATGGTCTCACCTGCTGATTGGCTCTGTTTTGTTTTACAGCATAACTGGTAAACTTTTCACTTTTAGGGAGTACTAGGGATTGAACCTACACTTTCACACTGAGCTAAGCCCTCAGTCCTTTTTTATTTTTCATTTTCAGACAGTCTTGATGAGTTCCCAGGCTGGGATGGAACTAGCAATCCTCCTGCCTCAGCCTCCCAAGTGCTGGGATCATAGGCGTGTGCCACCACACCCAGCTAAAACATAATACACTGAAACATAGAAGAATACACTAAAATAATTCAAACTTTTTCACAATCTGAAACTGATATTTAGCCCTGATAAAAGGAACACAGTAATGACAAGATATCTGCTGATTAGAAATTTTATGTAGCCATTTGGATTACACAAGCAAGGTTCTTTTCCCATCCTGATGATTGCAGTGTGGATGTGATGGCTGGAGCTCTCACTGCCATCTTGAGGCTGTGAAGATAAGGTAGTGCCATAGAGGGAGCTGCATGCTGAGGAGGAGCAAATTGACACACTGAGCAGACTGCACACTTGGGGCTTGGGTGTGGGAGAAGGTGCGTTTCTCTGAGCACCGTTGGTGCCACTGCTGCAGTTACTTGAAATATATGGAATATTTGTGCATATTATAAGCTCAGAAGAAACGTTTGTCTAGATGATTATTTTATTTCTATTATGTAAAATGCACATATCCAGAAGTCTGAGCTGCACAGGGACTCAAGCCCCTGTGGAAATGAGGATCTTGGGGTTCCTGGATGGATTTCCCGCCGATGCCGAGGGCCAACTCTGATGAGCCAACACCACCAACCCCAGCGCTGGTGAAGAGCAGAGTACGGGTTTCAGCTAAACCTGCTTTTCAGAAGTTTAGTTAATGAAGCAGTTTAGGTGACTTTAGTGTCAGTCCCATGGCACCTGTTAGTCTGGACTGACATCATATGCCTGGCAAAATTACCTCCCCCAGAAAGGGAGCGCTGGTGTGTGGAAGCTCAGCCAGCTTGGAATGCAGAGACAGTGGGGTCACCTCTGGGGGGGCAGTGGACACAGGTGGCTCCAGGATACTCATGAAGGACCAATGGCAGAGGTGTAACAGTTCATGATGGTGGAAGACAGCAAAAGCAATAAGAGAAGGGCTGGGGATTTAGCTCAGTGGCATAAGCACCTGCCTTACAAGCATGCGGTCATGAGTTTGATCCCTGGTACCGATTTAAAAAAAAAAAGAATAAAAGCAAAAAGAGGGTGGTACATTGTATGCAGGGTGTCCACCCTAGGGCAGGTGCCAGAACTACGCCAGACCAATCAGTGGAATGATTTACTAATCACACACACTTAATCCCAATATCACACACTTTATATTCAGCCACCTCTGAAAAAGTCCTATGAATGCATGAGGCTTTGGAGGACATCTAGACCATAATAGCATGGTATCCAAGGTTATGCCTCGAGTACATTCAAAAATTGGCTGTATTCCTTAGGTGTTCTCAAGTCACCCAGACTTAGCTGTTACACATATTTTCCTGTATCAAGGATGTTTCATAGGATATTCTAACTTTGTATTTCTGTAACTTCATTAGTTGGGATTCAGTTTATCTCTTGATTTTTTTCTTACACCTGCCCATCTCACCCCCACCATTTTTCTTGTGCATTTATATTAGAATACCCAGTTTTTCCCCTAGCATACACTACATTATTACTGTCCCTTTTCCTAGGTTTGTGAAATAGCAAAAATCTTCTGAAATAAGATATATATGATATTCTTATATATGCCCTCAGTTATGCCCTCACAAAGCAGTGGTAGAGATTGAACCTAGTACTTTGAAGCCTGAGTGGGTGCTTTTGCACTGAGACAGCACAGCACAGGGAACATCACAGTAAGAAAGCCACTTACTAAAAGAGATCTCCACACCAGAGGGATCCCAACTGATCTTCAGTCCTCAATGTAACACACAAAAAATAGTGAGAAAGCAGGTCAGCACAATGCCTCTAAAATCCATGAAATCCCCAGAACTGATCCCACTGATAGTTAAGGGGATAAAACTCCAGATAAAAATATTTTAAAACTGAGTTAAAATGATTAATGGGATAAAAGAAGATACATATAAGTAGCTGAATGAATTAAGGAAGACAGATATACAAAACCATTTAAATAAAGAGTTTCTTCAATGGAAACAAATCCTAGAAATGAGAACTCAGCCAAATGAAAAGCTCCATTAAAAGTTTCAGCAGTAGGCTATATAAAACAGAAGAAGAATATCAGGGCTTGAAGACAAGATGACTGTACAGAGCATTCAGACAGTAATAGAAAATTGGAATCAGTGAACAGGTGAGGCATGGTGGCACACACTAATCCTAGAACTCAGAGGTTGAGATAGGAGGAAACTCAAGTTCAAGCCTAGCCTGGGCAATTTATCAAAACTTTTGTCAAAATAAAAAATAACAAAAGTCCAGGGCTATACTTCATTCTGAAAGCCCTGGGTTTAGTCTCCAGCACTGAAAACACAATGAACAGAATATATAAGAGCTCATGCACAAACCAAAAGACCAAATTCAAGACTGATTGGCTTTACAGAAGGTAAATAAACAGGCTAATGTCATAGAAAATCTACACACTGAAGTTATAACAAAGTCTCCCAAAGCAGGAGAATAGAATCCTAAATAGACATGACTAGGGGAAAAAAAACCTCTCCACAACCTATCATAGTCAAATTGCCAAAAATTCAGGACAAAGAATATTAAGAGCTGTAAGAGAAAAACACAAAATTACTTGTAATAGAAAATCCGTAAGATTAATAGCCCATTTCTCAATAGAACTTCAAAGAGGCCTTAGAATGATGCATGTCAAACCCAAAAAGAAAATAAGTGCCAAACTAGATTACTATTACTAGCCTTCAGAATAATAAAAAAAGATCTTCCAAGGTAAGTATAAACTGAAGACATTAATAACCCCTGTGCCAGCATTACGGAAAATATGTAAGAGAGTTTTACACACAGAGAAAGAAGACAGTCACAAGAGGAGAAAGAATAAATCTTATTGGAAGAGTAGATAAATGAGTGAGAAACAGGAATGAATTAAACTAGAAAAACAACAAAATGGCAGGGGCTAGTGCATGCCTTTCAATACTAACACTTAAAGTCTATGATCTTAATTCTCCAATTAAAAGACACAGATGAACAATTTGCATAAAAAGACCCAATTATATATTGCCTGCAAGAAAAACACCTCATCTGTACATACACTGACTGTAAATAAAATGATAGAAAATGATACCCTGAACAACCAGAGCCCAAAGCAAGGAGAAGTGCGCATATTTATATCTTACAAAGTATTCTTTTTTATATGTTTCATTTATTTTTTCCAAATAATTTTATTTCAAGATAAAATGGAAGGAAGGAAGGAAAGACAACACCAAAAAACACGTCGATCAAGGATAACAAAGTATTGTTGAAGCTAAAATGAGTTGCAAGAGACAAAAAGGTTTTTCCATGTCTTTTTGCAGCTTAATAACCAATTCTTTAATCACTGAGCAATGCTCCGTTACATAAGCATTTATGTTCAGGTCACTGTGTGGACATAAGCTGTCAGCACATTCAAGTTCATGCCTCAGAGAGTGATTGGTGAGTTTTGTAAAAAAAAAAAAAAAAAAAAGACTCCATTATTCAGTGGCTGTACTATTTTGCAGAATTCATGATGTGCCACATCCTTGTTAACATTTGGGGTTCAGTATTTTCAATTTCAGTCAATTCAGTTGTCACTCTTTAGTGACATGTGATGAGGAGTATGTTTTCATGCATTATTTGCCTTTTATATGTCTTCTTTTTTATCTATTCAAATATTTTTTTATTTTATTTTTTAAATTTTATTTTATTTGAAAAGCGATAAAACCAAGGAAAATAAAATAGAAAAAAAACAATAAAAAATAAAACAGTACAAGTGATAAAGGACTTCAAAATCTTACGAAACCGATGGTCAACCATAATGCCTTTTCTTGTCTTCAAAATAGCTGCAGATACTTTCAGACATAGTAAAAATCAAACAGGTCAGAGTAGAATAGAAACAATAAAGCCCAAACAGTGGGTGCAATAAAGGACTTCACAACAGTCCACTAGGAAATAAAAAATGGCTGCCATAATATGTCTTGTTGTCTTTCAAATAGCTGCTCCTGCCATCAGATTTAACATGACCACACCAAACCAAAGAGAATAAAACCAACCCAACAAAACAATGAAGATGACATGGTTTCTCTGCTGGGATCGCTTCCTGGTGAGGCCCCTGGTCCCTCCAGCCCCGCAATGCAATCCGGGAACGGTGCAGACTCTCAGAGAGAGGCGTGGGTGTGGCGGTCCCGCTCGGCAGCAGCCTGTGCAGCGCTGCTTTGCAGGCGGGGATCTCCTCCTGCTGAGACTCCTGGTTCTCTCCCGCACCCCCACTTCATTTTATTTTTTTTTAATCGACGCGTTTGCAGTATATATGATTGCATTCATTGTAGGGAGCAGGTACACGCACACAACACATTTCAATCCTTTTTTACATTGCCTTCTACTTTGTCCATTTTAAAACTGTGTTTGCTGTCTTTTTGTTCAGTTTTAAGAATTCTTTGTGTATTTTAGATACAAATCTTTTATTAGCTATTTATCTTGCAACTATTTCCCCACTGTGTTTTGTCTTTTGATTCTCTTAATACTGTCTTTTGACAGATGTTTTTAATTTTAGTGAAGACTAGTTTATTATTTTTCTCATGGGTTATACTTTTGGCATTTTATTTAAGAAATCATTATCAAACCTGAGATAATCTAGATTTTCTCCTTTGTTATCTCCTAGAAATTGTAGTTTTAAATTTACACTTACACCTATGATCCATTTTAAGTTAATTTTTTTGGGGAAAAGTATAAGGTCTGTGACTATGCTGAATCTTTATTTCTACTTTCCTAGCACATTTTGTTGAAATGACTATATTCTCCACTGAATTCCCTCTGTTCCTTTGTCAAGCATCACTTGATTGAATTTGTGTGGGTCTACTTCTGGACTCTTCATGGTATTCTGCTATCAGTTAGTCTCTTCTGTCTCCAATACCATGTACTCTTGATCAGTGTAACCTCGTATTAAGTCTTGGTGCATACTGTGTTGGAAGAATGTGAAGAATTTTAATAGTACTATTTTTTTTTTTTTGTCTTTTTAGGACAGGGTCTTGCTATGCAGTTCAGGCTGGGCTTGAGCTCACTTTGTAGCCCAGGCTGGTCTTGAACTCAAAACGATCCTCCTGCCTCAGCCTCCCGAGTGCTGGGATTACAGGTGTGAGCCACCATGCCCAGCTTAGTACTATTTCTTTTAAAGGGTATATATTATATTTTTAAAACTACCTATTATAAAAAACTACCTATTGTAAAAAAATCTAGTGATAGATATCACTTCTAGTGATATATATATATATATATATATATATATATATATATAGTGAGATTATATATATATATCACTAGATTTTTTTTACAATAGGTAGTTTATATATATATGTATGTATTTTAAAACACAAATGGGGACCAGGGATATAACTCTGCAGCACAGCACCTGCCTGGCAGACACAAGGTCCTGAGTTTGATTCCTGATTCACCCCCCCCATTGGAATTCTAGTATAATGCTTTCTTTCTTTATACTCATGTGATCCTGTCTATGTCTACATCTTTCTATGACACTGAAATCATTCACATTTTTTCATTAAATGGTGGTGCAAAACTCATTATTTCCTGTTTTGTTTTGTTTTTATGGTTTTTTGAGACAGGGTCTCGCTTTGTAGTGCAGGCTGGCCTTAAACTTGTGGAAATCCTTTTGCCTCAGCCTCCCAAGTGCTGGGATCACAGGTGTGTGCCTCCACATCTGGCCATTTCCTTCTTATGAGGTGACAACTTCCTCATATCTAGGGTTTCTATCCCTTTCTAACCTGTCTGCCAGAGTGGAATGATTTTTTTCCACTGGTTTTTCCCTTTCTCTTTGATCCTTTAGGGTAAAACAAGCTCTGCCTCCCACATGAAATAAATTTCTCATCCTCAAGCCACCATTCTATGGAAATTTCAGACTATATCTCTCTACCTCCTCCTTTCCCATTTACTACTCCACCATCTGCATTTTGCCTTTCCCATCCCTCCAAATCTTCAAGATCAAGGATGACACTGACTTTAGTTGCCAAGTCAGTGTCCCTAAATTCTTTGGAGACACTGAACCCTCTCTCCCTCTCCACGATATTCTGCCACAGAAGTTCTACCAAGAACACCACTCTTTTTTTTTTTTGAACACCACTCTTGATTCTATCTCCATATCCAGTTAGCTTCTAAATCTGTGATTCTGTATCTACCGTCTGTTCCACCTACTTCCATGCTGTACCTCCTCTGCCTCTGTCACCTCCCATTGACCTATGACAGTGGCCTCATGCTGTCTTGCCTCAACCTCTCCCAACATTTCTCAGATCATATTGCAACCTGAGTCCTCAGTTTGGTCACCCCTTAGAATCCTTCCACTTTCTCCAGCATGTAGCCAAAAGCTTGCACTTTGAGTGCACACACAAAACCTTTCATTCTCCAGTCTGTAGCTTTGTTTCAGCCTCTTCAGGGTTTCCCTCCAAACGGTATGGGCTCAGTCATGTACAGCTCAGCTGCTGACTTGCTCCATCTGGCACAACTGTTGAAACCCCAGCAGGGGTGGGGGGCAGTGGAGGATGAAGAAATGGAGATGAGGGTCAGTGTGCAGAAAGCTGAGGTCAGTGGAGCCTCCTCTCCTAGTGGGAGAAGGAACCGCCCAGTGACTGCAGCGTGTTTGTTTGTACCCGCTCTGCCTAACAGCCTGTTTGCCTGGCTCACCTCGGGCAGTCCACACGTCCTCACAGCTGTAGCACCTTGTTCCCGTGGCTCGCCTTGGGTGCTCTGGGTCTTCGGGGCTGCCTTGCTTTGGCCCCGCATGTGTGATCCATCTCCAGCTTCAAGTGCTCCCCACACTAACTCAGGGTCTTGGTTCTGGTCATCGCATGTTCCTGGACCACCCTGAATTGCCCTCTGCCACTTGACCCCAGAATAAAACCATACTGTAAGGTCTGATTCTAATGCTGCCTCCTCCCTCCATTCCCCACAAAGTCACTTATCACTTCAGTTGCAGTTACTGCCCCCTCTCCTGAATAGATTTCATGGTTCATATAGATCTCTTCCATGGAAGGCAACTGGCACGGTGGACCCCAGCTGACTGCTGCTGGGAGGTGGGGCTGGTTAGAGCTATGTGAGTAGAGGTATGGCATGGCCTGGAAGGAAGGATGTGTCTCCCTGCCGAGCTCCTCCCTTGGTGCACCCTGCTTCCTGACCCCTGCACCTGAGCAGCAATCCTCCCCCAGGTCCCTCTACCTTGGAGCCAGCTGACTATGGACTGAAACCTCTAAAACCATGAACCCAAATAAACCGCTCCTCCTTTAAATGGGTATTCTGTCCCAGTGAGGAGAAAGGGACCAAGATCACGTCTTCTTTCCTTTTTATATCTCCTGCTGTCATCTTGATGAGCCTGTAGTTGAGTGCAGTTTTTTTTTATGCCTCCCTAGGGCCATTCCCAAGGTAAAGCCCAGCACAAGTATATCATAGTTGCGATTTGCATTTCCATGATGACTAACAACACCAATGAACATCTTTTCAAGTACCCATTGGCCATTTGTGCATCTTCATTGGACAAATAAATTTTAGCCATGTGTAGTGGTCACACTTATAACCCCAGCACTCTGGAGGCTGAGGCAAGAGGTTTTCTACATAGTGAGTTAAAGATTAACCTGCACTGCAGAGTGACACACTACTGAAAGAAAAAAGAACCCAAACAACCAACTAGCTAAACAAACAAACAAACAAACAAAAAACCATTTAAAATCCCTTCTTATTTATACATGGAGTTATTTGTTTTTTATTGTTGAGTTGCAAGTATTCTTTTTATATTTTGGATACTAGTCTTATCAGATACAAGATTTGCAAATATTTCTGCCATTCTGTGACATGTTTTTACTTCCTGACTGGTGTCCTTTACAATAGAAAAGTTTCAGATTTTGATCAGCCACTCTTTCTAGTATGCTGCTTATGTTTTTGTGTCACACCTAACCCAAGGTAATGAAGTACTGCACCTGTTTTCTTCTGAGAGTTTTGCAGTTTCAGCACTTTGATCCAGTTTGAGTTTTTATTAAATGTGATGCCAATCTCATTCCCCTATATACAAATATTCACTTGTCTCACTTACTGAAAAGACTATTTTCCTCATGAAGTATGTTGTCACTATTATCAAAAATTACCTGGCCATAAATGTAAGAGTTGAGTTTTTGCACTTAATTCTATTTTATTGTTCCACTTGTTTCTTCTTATTCTCGTAGCATACTGTCCGGATTATCATAACTTTGTCATAAGTTTTGAAATTTGGAACTTTGTTCCTCTTTTCAAAATTGTTTTGACCATACTGATTTACATTTCCACATAATGTTTAGGGTCAATTGACAGTTCATGTGACATTTTTGTAGTGACCAATCAGAGATGTATTGCCTCTTAACTCCTTTTTCGCATACATTGATGCCAGCGACATTTCTCGTCATTTGTCGCATTGAAGATTTTTGCACAGAAGCCTGCCTTGTACTTCTCTTTTGAAAATATCAGAATAAATATAAAGCAGCTTCCCCCACTTTTTCTTCTAAAAACAAGAAATTAACCTCTAAGTAGAAGGTTAGTTTTATTTATTGATTTAAAAAAAATTTTTTAGCAGCATCTGCTTAGTTGGTTATCTGATCTCTTCCTAATGTAACACTTTTGGGAAATACTGTTTTATGAAACTCTGAGGTTTTGACACTCCAGAATATCTCTGCTGCTTCTGTGTTTTGGTCCACGGTGCATATAACATAGGTCGTGTTTCCCTCCTCTGTCTACAGTTTCCTGCCAGCTCACCATGCTGGTGTCTGCCACAAAGTCTCCTACCAGAGCTTAGCTTCTCTGGACTCCCGGCCAATGGGAATACTCAGGGTCGGTCTGGGGTGAGGGTATGCAGTGATTTGAGGTGTGTGCGTGCATGTGTGTGAGTATGGTGTGCGAGCATGCACGCATGTAGGTGGCTTTAGAAGCTAGGAGTAGTGAATGAATAACTTGGTCACCTCGGGGCTCTCTGAGGACCCTTGCAGGGTGGGACAGACGTCCCAGCACCTCAGGCTTCTTTAAAAGGTCCCCCATTTCCATCCCCTGTGTCCATAGCTGCCTGAGGTAACAGGACGAAGCAGCAGCCTACACTCGCACTTTCCAGGCTGCCCAGTGACTGAGCAGAAGGCGCAGAACTTGCACCAGGGCCTAACTGGAGAGGAAAACCAATTCCAGACACTGTTCCACCTCCCAGAGTGGAAACAAACAGAGGCAGGGACTTTCCCCCTGCACTTTAGAGGGCTCTGAGGTGTGATTGGTCCTTCAGGTGGCGGTGGGCCAGGAAGGAGCCACAGGAACAGGGTTTGCTTCAGCTCAGGAGCTGTGCGTTAACACAGCATGCAGAAGGCAGCCCTCCAGCTGTGAGCTGCTTCCCTTTGAGGCATAGCCCATGTCCCTCCCTCTAGTGGATGGGCAGAGAGCTGCCTCCCTTGAGGCTGCTCTGCCTCCCCCCACCCATTCCCCTGCCCATGGAGCGCCTGTGGCACTGAGGACAGGTTCCCAAGGGGCGGGGGTCAGAAAGACCTGGGCTTGGGCCCTGGTACCCAGCTCTGCCTGGCTTCATGACGGCAGTGGACACTGTGTTTCATGGAGCCTCGGTCAGTTTCCTCCGTTAATGGAGTCGGGTAGCAGTGCTGCCGGGGCACCAGATGCAGCTAGGTGCCGTCCTTGCACTAAGTAACGTTGAATAAGGTGCAGTCCAAGGCAGAGCACTGAGAATGCCCGTGCGAGAAGTCTTGAAGCACAGCTCGTCCTAGGTCCCACTCTGCTTTCTCAATGTGCCCAGTTCAGCCCTGCACTTGTAGGAAATGCTTACTGAGCGTTCGCGATCATGGAATACAAGTTGAGTTCCTGCGCCTTGAACAGGGTTGAAGGGGAGTGGTAGTTTCACAAGGTTGCCCCCAAGTGGCCTGAGGAGTGAATATTTGCAATTGAATGACTGGATTAGAACAAAATGTAGGGCTTGTGTTTTTGTTTGTTTTGTTTTGTCTTTTTTAGATAGGGTTTCATTGTGCAGTTCAGCTCAGCCTCCATGCTGAGATTACAGACATGCACCACCACGCCCAGCTTTGCATCTTGATCTTATTTATTTATCTATCTGCATCTTGATCTTTTAGAAACTTTAACCCACTACAGCTCACTGCTGTGGTCTAAGTCCCTGTAAGTGGAGGCACAGACTGGCCTTCTGCGTGGCGTCTCCTTCTCAAGCACGAAACCCTCTGCTTTTCCAGCAGCACTGAGGACTAGGGACCAAGAGACAGAGCCTTTCTGTGCTGTGGATTTGACATGCCAAAAGCAGGGCTTACAGTACTATTATTTTTCTTACAGGGTTGTTTGGGTGATCAAATGAGTAAATGTTTGCACAAATCCTGTCTGGCACGTACTAGGTGAAGTGTGGCTGTTTGGGAGTGTTTCATCATTTTGTGGTTTGCAGGTGTCTTCACAGCCTTTTTCCTGCCAGCCTGACTTCCCTGTGGGTGGACAGTTTAAATGATTGGGTCATTTTAGGCTGAACCCCCAGACGGACTGTCCTCTACTGTCCCTTGTTTGGGTTTCACCTGTTTTATTTGCTTGTGGACGTAATTAAAATGTATAAGGGCACGTGAGCAAACCGAAGAAGAAGGTGCCTGCTGCTCGGCGAGCTGTCTGGTTCCGGCTCTCAGCGAGAGTGAGCAGAGGACGCAGGAAAGTCCACCCTTTCCTCTTTGGGTGCTGAGACCAGAGAGGAGCTGGGCCCTCCTGAGCCTCTGGTGTACACCTCGCTGGTTCCTGGGGTCCCCAGGAGGAAGACGAGTACCTCTGCCTTTAGGGGACGCTGCTTGCCGGGATGTTTAGCTCCGGGAAAGAGGGGGCAGGCAGACAGCTGCGGTGACATCAGCAGGAAGCTGGAATCAAGTTACTCAGACCAGGGTTCCAGTTTCCAGTTGTTTCCAGCGCAGCAAGTTGGGAGTCGGGAGTTTTCTTCCCGCGCAAACTGTCCAGAAGCGGCCCGCGGCGGACTCTGATCCAGAGCTTCCTTTGCTTCAGGGCTTTTGCTGCAGAGCCATCTCCACGGACCGCAGAGCCGAGGGAAGGTAGGTCCCAGCCGGGAAACGCGCTGAGCGCTTCCGTCCGTGCGCCATGGGCTCTGCTGGGTTTCTTTGAGGTGCCAAAGAAAATGAAAGTTAAAAACCAGGAAGGCTCCATACTGCCCTTTACCCCGGCTCGACGCGCTGGGGAGGCCCAGGTGGAGGCATCGCTTGCGCTCAGGAATCAGAGCAAACTGTCAGCGCAGTGAGACCCCATCTGAAAAAAGAGAAGACAGAAAATAAAATCAGGCGGATTTATTCAAGCTGGAGGTCAGAATCTCCTGAGAGCCCCAGAGCGAATGATGTTTTAGATGAAGGTGGTGACAAGAGCAGAGGCCCTGAACCTGGGGTTCCGGAGAGGAGACCCTGGGACGGGATCCTTCCGAGGGCAGCTTTGCGCTCCTCTTCCCTCCCTGCGCCTCTCTTTCGTCCCTGCCTCTTCCTCTCCTCTGTCTCCCTTTCCCCCTTCTCCTCTCCCCTTCCCCCTTCTCCTCTCCCCTTCCCTTCCGGGCTTTCTTTCTCCTTTGAGAAGGGCCTCCGGGTGCTGCCGGGTTGGTCTCAAACTCCTGCTACTGTGCCCCTCCCTCGCCTCCCCGAGCTGGAGAAAGCACTGTGCCTACCTGGCCTCTTGTCCTCTTCTAACACCTTCACTGATAAAGCTAAGGAGACCCACGGGAATCACAGGAGAGGACTTATATTGTCTTATATCACTGTACTGCTCCTTACTATTTGCTTTTTTGCTGTGTGTTCCTTCCTTTAAAAAATCTTCCTCTTTCTCTTAAACAGCTGCGTCCTACATAAATACACACACCAAGCTGCTCCAGAGCACCGCTCCTCTGATTAGGATGAAGTCCGGTACAGAGGATCCGTAGTCTATAAGTGGTGGAAACGTTGCTTTATGAAATTCATGACTTTCTAGGCTGACTTGAGTGTGTCCTACCTAGGATCATCCTGTGCGCTGGGTGCAGGGTTGTGGCTTCTGGGTCTGAGAGACACAGGCTGGCCTGCTCAGGTCCACAGCCTGAAGCGAGGGGCTCATGGCTGCCCCCCTGGGACCATGCCCCGTTGCTCCTTCTGAAGTCATTTCCACAGATTCAAGTCTAGGAGCCCACATGGTACTCAGCCACTCAGTGGAAACGAGTTTGGGTGTAAGAGCTCCAAGCAGTCCCCACCCAGGTCAGAGAGATGGTGCTGTGTCCTCTCCACTCCTGGTCTTCCCACTGGGAGAACTGGGATAAACTGAGTCCCAGCAAAGGCTCCCCACAAATCTCTGAGAAGGTGACTTGCATATGTTGGGGTGGAATTTTCCAGACCATTGGATTTTGTGGTGGGGTTACAGCGGCTTTTATTTTTTTGTAGGAATCTGTGGAGTCCAGAATCGGCTGAGGGAGCGTGTGGGAACTCAGCAGCCGGGAATTATCATTCCCTAACACTGGTCCCACCTCTGTCCCCTGAGCTCAGGTTGGCCATGGCCTCGAAAGGTCGAAGTCTGGGCTCCAATTCAGATGAGCAAGGCGGCATGCACTTTCGGGAGAAGCTTCTGCGCATTGACTTGAGCCTGAGGGCGCAGGACATGGTGGGCCTGAAGTTCCTCTGCACTGGCCTGGTCTCCGAGAAGCGGCTGGAGAGCTGCAGCTCGGCATCAGATCTGTTCGAACTCCTCCTGGAGCAGGGGCTGCTCAGTGAGGATGACCCCTTCTTCTTGGCTGAGCTCCTGTGTGTCATCAAGCAGAACTCGCTGCTGTCTCTCTTGGGGTGCACCAGGGAGCAGCAGCTGCCTGCCCGTGGGAGGCTGTCCCTGTTCAGGTGAGGAGGGCTCTTTTGGATCTGCGGTGCTTTGAAAGGAAGCAGGAAGTCAGATCTTTTCCTCCTTTCCCTCCTTGGAGGAAAAGCCAGGAGATCTTAAGTCAGGAGACCCCTGGGTTTCACCTGCTGGGGAACCAAGCAGTGAGGGGTCAGCTGACCCCAGACCCAGACTGACTTGCACCAGCTTCCCTGTGCTTGGCTTCTGTTCTGAATGCCAACCCTCTGCCTCTGCATCTGACCCCTCTTTCTCGGAGACCCCAGAGCACCTGAAGGAGGGCTAATGGACACTTGGACTCTGGTCAGCAAGTAGAAAGTGCTGTGTGCCTTCCGGAAGGGAGCGCCATCATTCACACCTGTCCATTAATGTTCTGATGTGGGTTTGGGTGGAAAATGTAACATAGGAATTTTGCCCATAAAGTCACACTGTGGGCATCAGGCTATCCTGGGCAACACTCCACAGTCTTTTAAATCACCCCCTGACCTGCGTCTCCACCAGAAAGCCACATCACGTGGTGCTTTGTGGCCTTGGCATTCAAGCTTGCACAGGGTGAATTCCAGCAGTCTTCAAGTTGCCTGGCACACGAGTGTGATGTGCTGCGGGGGACACACTGGTCTCCTGGGCCTGGCTGGGCCTGGCTGGGGCAGAGGCAGTGGCTGCCTTGCTTTCCCTGGTGAGGGTAGGTAACCCTTGGCGGGAGCCATAAGGGAACCCCAGTTTCCTCACAGGGTCAGGAGAGGAGCAGGCACACAGGGACCATGTTTCATGTTTTTGTGGTACAGAACAGTGCTAGTGCTAGGCTCAGGGCCTGCTGCGTTATACTGATTGAAACAGGCCGCTGACCTAGAAGCTGTTTTTTGCATCTGTAAGGCGAGGTTCGTGGTTCTCCACTCCTGGTGTGCATTCTCTGAACAACAGTTCTGGGTGTGGAAACCCAGATTTGCTATGTGGGGCTCATTGTCATTTTGGGTGTGTGTCTTAGAAAACTGCTCTACGAGCTGTCAGAAGCCATCGGCATGGAGGAGCTGAAGGACCTGACCTTCCTTCTGCGGAACTACATTCCCAAAACCCAGATGGTGAGTGGGTGGCAGAGGGGCCGGGCAAGCGCGGCCTCTCCGTGGTGGTGGTCAGGATACACGGGGCCATGTTCTGCAGGGCAGTGGCCTCAGTGTGGAGTCAGGGGCACCTGGATGCTGGTCCTGGTTCTACTCCCAACCCTGTGGTATGGGTGGGCGAGCCAGTGTGTCTGCATCTGTTTTCCTCTATGTCTGTGTGTGGATAAGAGCAGCTTCCCCCCTTCTCTGTCAGGCCTTTAACTCTCTGTCTGTTTCATGCTGTGCAGTGGCTTTTTAATTTGATATGATCCCACTTGTGATTGTTGGTGTTATTTCTTGTGTAATTGGGGTCCTGTGCCATCAAGAGCTCACCACTTGTTATGGCTTATGTCCTGATGTCAGATACTCATAGGTTGGGCTTTTGGAAAAGGAATGGATCATCAAAGTGATGCAGCTGACTTGCTGTTAAAAGCTGGTCCTACTTGGAAGAGTCAGCTCATGCAGCAGGACCTGGAAGGGTTTATCTCCTTCCCTTTACCTTCTTCTTCTTGGGTGGCATGACCTGAGCTGATTTCCTTCACTATGTGTATTAGTCAGGGTTTTACTAGAGAAAACAGTTATAATATGAGATATACAAACATAAGAAATGACAAGATTGGCTTATGATGATCAGCCAGAGTCTGATGAGGAAGCGGCAGAGGGTGTCTACACGCTGGAGGCCAAAGGATTCAATCCAAGGTCTGGAGTTCACCCCAGTGTCTTGTGCAAGTCCACACCAGCAGGCTGATGGGTCTGTGACAGAAGGCTGAAAGCTCTACGATGGAAGGCTGAAGAGTCTATGCCAGAAAGCTGAAGAGTCTACACTGAAATCCAGGAGACCACAGTATCCAAACCAAAGGCGAAGACTGTAGCATCTCCAAGGAATGGAATGCATTTGTCCTTCTTCCTTCCTTTTTATACCTCCAGTGATGAGCCACCCTAGGGTGGATCTTTTACACCCTTGGGTGTAGAGTCCCATTTAGTTATGTTTCTAAATGTCTCAAGTTGACACAATCAATCAACCACTACACTATGTCCTTCCACTGTGCTGCTTCTGCCATGGAGCCACCAGCAGATCATGAACTGAAACCATGGATTAAAATAAGTCTCTCCTCATTTACATTGCAGGTGTCCAATAGTGTGTCTCAGCAATGAAAAAGTGATTAAGATAGTTTTGCAGCAGACTTAGTGTTTCGTGTGTGTGTGTGTGAACCATTTTGATTTGATTTTAGTAAATAGTGAGAGATTCAAGTCTCCATTCATTTGTCTGCATGTGGATAACCAGTTTTCCCAGCACCATTGTTAAAGAAGCTGTCTCTCCTCCAGTGTATGTTTTTGGTCCCTTTGTTGAAGATCAGTTGGCTGAATGTGCCTCCGATTGTTTCTGCTTCTCTGTTCTTTTCCCTTGACCCTCATGTCTGTTTTGGTGCCGGTACCATGCTGTTTTTATCACTGTGGCTTTGTAATATAACCTGAAGTCTGGGACTGTGTTGCTTCCTGTTTTGTTCTTGTTGCTCAGGATTAGTTTTGTATTCTGAATCTCTTCTGATTCCATTATAAATGTTAGGACTTTTTGTGTGCATTCAGTGAAGAATGATGATATTTTGATTTGGATTGTTTTAAATCCACAAATCATTTTTGTTCATTTGGGCAATATTGGTTCTGCCTATCCAAGAATAGGATGTCCTCTTTGATTTCTTTTTTTTTAAAGAATACTATAGTTTTCATGATAGAAGTCTTTTACTTTCTTAGGTTAATTTCTAGCTATTTAATTTTTTGAAGCTATTGTGAATGAAATTGTTTTCTTGATTTCTTTCTCAGTGGGTTCACTGTTGACGTGTAGGAATGCTGTTGACTTTTATGTATTGCTTTTCCTATGCAGATCCCCTTTGCTTATTTCTTTACTGATTTCTCAGGCTAAAGTTTCAAGTACTATATTGAGAGATGTGATGAGAGTTGACATCCTGGCCAGGTATGGTGGTGCACACCTGTAATATCAGCATTTGGGAGGCTGAGGCAGGAGGATCACCACAAGTTCAAGGTCAGCCTGGCCTACATAGTGAGTTCAAGGCCAGCAAGAACAACACAGCAAGACCCTGTCTCTAAAAAACAAAAACAAGATAAAACAAAACAAACAAAAACCAAAAAAAAGACTTGACATCATTTTCTTCTTGTTCCTTATTCTTGAATTGTCTTAACTCAATTAGTTTATCGTTTTTCTTTAAACTCCTTGAACATTTTATTAGTAAAAACCCTTTATCTTTTTAATAAGCTCACTAAACAGCTTACCTATTTATATTTTATTTTATTTTTAAAAAGAGTAAAGCTAAACATAAAAAAACAGAACAAAGCAGATCAGAAGAAAACAATGTGACACAGATTTCAAAGCAAGACAACAGGTGATCTACAGTGGCTACCATGATGTCTCTTGTTTTCTTCTAAATAGTTGTCCATATCTTCACACAATGAATTCATACAAAACAAAATAGTATTAAACTGATCAGAGCAGAGTGATAAAGGCATTATAGGCCTTCAAAACCATACAATAGGAAAATCAACAACAGCTGCCATAATGTGTCTTGTTCTCTTCAAATTATCTGTCCATACCTTCATGTATGTTGAAATTAAACAATGCAAAACAGACTAAAACCACTCTGAACAAAGAATGATAGCATTACTGGGTTTTACAGCATGATGATACAGTATCATCAATGGATACCATAATGTCTTTTTTTTCAAGGTAGCTGTTCATTTCATCACACATAATATAATCCATTCTCATAAACTGTTTAGGAGAAGTTCTACGCATGAGTAAGCCTCTATGGTATACCTAGCCTTTCTGTGTTAGAGGGAAAAACAAAACAAAACAAATTACTAGAAAAACAAGAAACAAAAAAGACAAATAAATAACAGTAGCAAAGAGCCCAAAACAATGACTATATAGGCCTTCAAAACAAGGTAGTAGGAGCATAACTAGGGTTGTTATTTTACATAATGATCTTTAAGAGTTCCTCAGATCACCAGACACTAACATGCAAAATTGTTCCATTTCTATGAATGTTAACTGTTTTGTTCCAAGAGCTTATAGAATCTGTAGCACAATCATCTTAGCTATCCTCTGTTTATACAATTTTAGATATTTTTTTCTTTTCCCTTTTTCTTTTTCCTCCTTTTCCCTGAGATATTATTTTTTCCCCTTTGAGCAGATTCTTATCCTTTCACTGTATTTATTGAGGATTTTGTGTCTTAGGTACTCTTATCATTTCTTACATTAGGGAGACAATACAGTATTTACAAATGTGATTTTGATTTATTTCACTTATGAGTATGGTCTCATGTTGCATCCATTTATTTATAAATATCTCAGTGTGGTCATTCTTTATAGCCGAGTAGTTCTCCATTGTATAAAAATACCACATCTTTTTTATCCATTCCTCAGGTGATGGACATTTAGGTTGTTTTCAAGATCTGGGTATTACAAATTGTGCTGCTATAAACATGGGTGCACATATATCACTGGGTTATGATGTTCTCAATTCTTCTGGGAATATGCCCAGAAGTGGAATAGCTGGGTCAAATGGGACTTCCAATCCCAGCTTTTTGAGGAATCTCCAGACTAACCTCCACAGTGGTTGCACCAGTCTACACTCCCACCAACAGTGTAGAAGAGTTCCTTTTTCCCCCACAGCTTCTCCAGCATTTGCTGTCGGTAGTTTTCTTTATCCTGGCTATTCTTTCTAGAGTAAGATGGAATCTTAGTGTGGTTTTAATTTGCATTTCTCTAATGACCAATGATGCTGAACATTTTTTCATGTATTTATTTGCCATTTGTATTTCTTCATCTGAGAACTGTGTATTTATCTCAGATGCCCATTTTTGGATTGGGTCTTTGGATTTCGGGGGTCTGATTTTTAAAATTTTTTTATATGCTCTAGACAGAAGTCCTTTGTCTGAGGGACAGTTGGCTACAATTTTTTTCCCAATTTGTGGGTTTTCTTTTTCACTATGCTGGAGATTTCTTTCAACATGCAAAGACTTTAATAAGACGTGATCCTAGTTATTGATTCTGGGAAGTATTTCCTGTGTGGTTTGATTTTTGTTCATGAATTCTCTACCTACCCCTATGTCTTCAAGATTCCTAACTACTTTGTTTTCCAGCCGGTTTAGTATTTCTGTTTTAATATTTAGGTCTTTGATCCATTTTGACTTTAGTTTAGTACATGGTGATAGGCATGGGTCTAGTTTTAGTTTTCAGCCTATGGAAAGCCAGTTTTTCCAGCACCATTTATTAAATAGACTATCTTTCTTCCAGTGAATGTGTTTGGTCCATTTATAAAAGATAAGGTGGCTAAGTGTGTTTGTAGTTGTATCTTCTAATCTATTCCATTGATCTCCAGGACTGTTTTTATTCTAGTACCATGCTGATTTTATTACAGTAGCTTTGTAGTATAACTTCAAGTCAGGGATTGTGATGCCTCCTGCCTTGCCTTTGTTGCTCAGAATTGCCTTTGCTATTCTAGGTCTATTCTGGTTCCAGATGAATTTTAGGAATGATTTGTCTAGATCTGTGAGGTATGCTAGTGGTATTTTGATTGGGATTGCATTAAATCTGTATAACAATTTTGGGAGAATGGCTATTTTCACAATATTTGTTCTTCCTATCCATGAAGAAGGGATGTCTTTCCATTTTCTGAGGTCCTCTTTGATTTCTTTTTTTCAGGGTATTATAATTTTCCCTGAATAGATCTTTTGCTTCTTTTGTTAGATTGATTCCTAAGTATTTTATTTTATTTTATTGGATGCTATTGTGAAGGATATGGCTTCTCTTCTCTCTCACTGATTTTGTTGTTTGTGTATAGGAATGCTATTGATTTTTGAGTGTTGAATTTGTATCTAGCTACATTACAGAATTTATTTATTATACCTAGGAGTCTTTCAGTGGAGTTTTGGGAATCTTCTAGGAAGAGTATCATGTCATCTGCAAATAATGATAACTTAACTTCTTTTTTTAATCCTTACTCCTTTTATTTCTCTCTCTTGTCTAATTGCTCTGGCTAGTATTTCCAGCACTATATTGAATAGGAGTGGTGATAATGGGCATCCTTGTCTTGTTCCTTATTTTAGGGCAAAGGCTTTCAGTTTTTGGCTGTTTAATATGATGCTGACCGTTGGTTTGTTATAAATGGCTTTTATCATATTGAGGTAAAGACCATCTATTCCAATTCTCTGTAAGGTTCTTATCATTAATAAGTGTTGGACCTTATCAAAAGCTTTTTCTGCATCTATAGAAATGATCATGTGATTCTTACTTTTGGCTCTATTGATATGGTGGATTACATTTATTGATTTACGTATGTTGAGCCATCCCTGCATGCCTGGGATGAATCCCATTTGGTCATGGTGTATAATCTTCTTGATGATTTGCTGCATTCTGTTTGCCAATATTTTATTGAGAATTTTTGCATCTATGTTCATGAAGGAGATTGGCCTGTAGTTCTCTTTTTTGGTTGGATCTTTCTCTGGTTTTGGTATTAGAGTAATACTTGCTTCCAGGAATGAGTTAGGGAAAATTGCTTCCCTTTCAATATCATTGAAAAGTTTGAGGAGTGTTGGCACTAAGTCTTTTTTTAATTTTTTGTAGAATTCTGCAGTGAATCCATCTGGATCTGGGCTTTTCTTTGTTGGTAAGGATTTAATTACATTTTCAATTTCATTAATCGAAATTGGGTTATTCAGCAGTTTTACGTCTTCTTGATCCAGCTTTGGTAATTCATGTGTTTCTAGGAATCTGTCCATTTCTTCTTTGTTATCAAACCTATGAGAGTAGAGGTTTTTGAAATAGGTATTGATGATCTGCATTTCCACAGTGTAGTGATTTCACCCTTTTCATTCCTTATTGCATGAATTTGAGTTTTTTTCCTTCCTTTTTAAAAATAAGGTTGGCTAGGGGCTTATCAATTTTATTTATTCTTTTAAAGAACCAACTCTTTGATTCACTGATTCTTTGTATTGTTTTCTTAGTCTCTATTGATTTCTGCTCTGATCTTTATAATTTCCTTCCTTCTTTTGGTTTTGGGTTTGACTTGCTCTTTTTTTCTAGATGTTTGAGGTGTAGCATCAGGTTGTTTATTTGTGTTCATTCTATTTTCCTGATGTGGGAAAAATTTTCCTCTGAGGACTGCTTTCATTACATTCCATAGGTTCTGGTAAGTTGTATTTGTATTTTCATTTGCTCATAGATATTGTTTAATTTCTTCTTTAATTTTCTCTGTGACCCAATTGATTGCTCAGGAGTGTATTATTCAATTTTCATGTGTTTGTGAGTTTTTTGCAGTTCTTTTGTCATTAACTTCTAGTTTCATGACGCTATGATCCGATAGCATGTATGGGATAATTTCAATTCTTTTGCATTTACTTAAGCATGTTGTGTGGGTAGTATATGGTCTATTAGAGAACATTCCATGTGCTGCTGAGAAGAATGTATATTCTGATATTGTTGGGTGGAACACTCTGTACATATCCACCAAGTCCATTTGTTCACAGGTGTGATTCAGTTCTGTTATTTCTTTGCTGATTTTCTGTCTAGTTGATCTGTCCCTTTGTGTCCATGGTGTGTTAAGGTCTCCTGTTATAATTGTGTTATTAATTATTTGATTTTTCATTTCTGTTACTATTTCTTTTGTATAGCTGGGTGTTCCCAAATTTGGTGCATATATATTTAAGATTGTTATCTCTTCCGCTTGAAGTTTTCCCCTAACTAGTATGTAGTGACCTTTATCTTTTTTGATCATTCTTGGTTTGAAGTTCACATTGTCTGCAAACAGAATAGCTATCCCTGCTTTTTGGGGGGTTCTTGTTGCATGAAGTATTGTTTTCCATCTTTTGACTTTCAGTCTATGAGTTTCCTTTTGGGTTAGATGGGTTTCCTGTATTCAGCATATGGTTGGATGTTGTTTCTTGATCCATTCTGCCAGTCTGTTTCTTTTAATTGGTGAATTGAAGCCATTTACATTAATGGTTATAACTGATATATATTGGCTTACTTTTGACATGTCATCTTTCTGCTGTTGATTCTTTACCTTTTCATTCTGTTTAACTGTTTGCTTGCTTAGTGTTTTTTTCCTATGTCTGTGTAGAATGTCTTTCAGTATGCTTTGCAGGGTTGGTTTGGTGGTCATGAAGTTCTTCAGCTGTTCTTTGTTGTGGAAGTACCTTATTTCTCCATCCATTTTGAAGGACAGTTTTTCAGGGTACATCAGCCTGCATTGGAAGTCATTTTCCTTTAGGATCTGAAATACTTCACTCCATGCTCTTCTCAACACAAACTTCATTGTTTGTGTTGAGAAGTCTGCTGTGATTCTGATAGTCTTTCCTTTATAGGTTATCTTTCTCTTCTCTTTAACAGCTTTTAATAGTCTGTTTTTATGTTGGATTTCTGGGATGTTAATTATGTCTACATGTAGTTTTATTTTGATTATGGCTACTTGGAGTTCTATATGCTTCACTTATCTGTATTCCAGTTTCCATTCTCATGTTTGGGAAATTTTCAGGTCTTATTTCTGTAAATAGCCTCTTGATATCATTTGTGTTGTCACTTTCTTTTTCATTTATACCTATCAATCTTATGTTGTTTTTCTTTGCATCATCTTGCAGCTGTTAAATTGTTATTTCCTGATTCCTTGTTATTTTTAAAAGATCTTTCCTTTCCTGTTCACTAGCTACAATCTTATCTCTGAGGTCTAAAAGTCTATCTTCACTTTCATTGAGGTGGTTTTGTCAACTTCTGATGGAATTTTTGATTTCCTGTTATCTCTTTGAATTTGCTTCATGCATTGTTTGTTTCTTATATTGTTCATTCAAGGTTTCCATCTTTTTGCATTGTTCCTCTAATTTTTTAGCTATATCTTCTTTAGATGTGTTCAGCATTTCTTTCATTACATTTATCATTTCTTCTTCTACCTGGGAGATAATTTCTGATCCTAGTTCTTTTATAGCTTCCCAGAGTTGTTTCTTTACTTCAGTTGCTATGATTTCAGGCGATCAGGTGTATGGCCTACATTTTCTTCTATGTCTACATCTCCTAGGCTTGCTTGGGATGGGCTGGAGGTTTGATATTGCATTTTGCTCTTTCATTTTGTCATTTTCCTGTATTTCTGGGCTCCGAGTGATGCACCAAAGTTTCCCTGGGTGCTGGAAATCACCTCCTGCACTTTTGACTTGTGAGGCAGAATGTAGGTAGCTGCTGGCTGCCTGGGGGTCACTGGGTGTGACCCAGACAGGCCTGCAGGGACCTCTAGTGTGTCCTCGGGTGATTGGGGATGCTGGGCGGGGCCTTACTGGCTCCGACTGAGGTTCCAAAGCTTCCTGGTGTGCTGGAAGTCACCTTGCACACTTTCAGCTCACGAGACCGAATGCCCATCTTACTAATTTAACTATGTTTCTTCTTTTACTCTTCAAGTATTTTGACTCTGGTTTTGTGAGTTCTTTGCCTGTGACTTTCTCTACTTCAGTGTCTGAGGTCAGTTTTTGGGGAATTAAATGTTTTTGGAGATATATTGTTGCCTTGTTTTTTCATATGTTTCTTGTTTTTGTGCTGTATATTGAAATCAATTCAGGTTGAAAAACTGTCACTATTGTGGAGATCTTTTTAGTTAGAATATATTTCCCTGTGATGTGTCCTTATGTTTAGTTATATTTTGTAGTTTATACCACTCTTTGACCTGCTCAGTGTGCTATTTAAGGGTCTTTTAATGTCCAAACTTCTACTGGGAGTTTGATTTCCATCACCACTGAGAGGGGAAAAAATGAACCACAGTAATGTTGATGACAGAAAGACAAGCTGAATATTGGCATACTATAAAACCCAATTAAAAGCAACAAGAATGCTGCCATTGGCAATAATGAAGAAATCAGGAATAATAATAGAGTCAAAGCAAATTAAACAGTGACATAGTGTTAGAACCAATAAAAGTTACAAATACACTACCTTTAACAATAGAAAAGATTGGGCTGGGGATTTAGCTCAGTGGCATAAACACTTGCCCGGCAAGCGTGAAGTTGTGAGTTTGATCTCTGGTATGAAAAGAAAGAAAGAAAGAAAGAAAGAAAGAAAGAAAGAAAGAAAGAAAGAAAGAAAGAAGAAAGAAAGAAAGAAGAAAGAAAGAAAAGAAGAAAGAGCAATAGAACAGAGCTGAAATAATAATATAGACACGAAGACAAAATATTGATACACAGTAAAATCTACTAACTGCAACAACTACACCACAATTTACAATAGAAAAGAATTCATCAATAAAAGCATAGAATCAACTAAATAGATTAATAAAGCTTATTAATAAAATGGAGGAGGCAGAAAAAAGGAAAAAATAAATAAAATTTCAAAAAGAAAGAAAAGGAAGATGAAAGAAACGTGACATAAAGACTCCAATTGAAGAATAAAAGAAAGTTAATAGAATCAGGTAAAAGCAACAACCACAACAAAAAGTCCCCAAAAAACCTGAAAAAACAAAAAGACAAAACACCAAAGAATGGACCTCTGCAGCAGAGAAATGAGTTCAGAATATTCCTCTGTGTTTTTTAATAAGTGGTTTCTTTTGAAGACCTGTAGTATTGGAGTCCACCAGATGTGAGGGAGGGATAGTGAGTCACAACTAGGAACTATTTCATTTCTTTCTTTCTTTTTTTTTTGTACCAGGGATTGAACTCACAACCTCGCGCTTGCCAGGGCAGGTGCTTACTCCGCTAAGCTAAACCCCCAGCCCTTGTATTTCATTTTTACACTCACTGTGTGTGTGTGTGTGTGTGTGTGTGTGTGTGTGTGTGTGAATGCTGAGAACTGTCTTAACTTTCCTCCTGGGTAGGATAAAGCAATGGTGTGGTGCCTGCCTTAAGGCTATATTCGTTTCATCTTAGTGGCTCTTAGTATTTGTACTCCTCTGTGTGTCCCAGGTCACTGCTTTGTATATCTAGTCTTACAGCCTGTGGAATTGTTCCCCTTACCTGAACTCTAGAGGCCCCTCTGTCCATACACCCAAGGACATAGCAACTGTCCAAGCTGAGCAGTATCCCTGATCATGTGGCAGATGGAGAAAGCAAACAGACCAATGAGGCCTGTGCTGGAAGTAGGCAGTGAAGAATGTCAAGCAGCCTTACTGCCAGCACTTTCAGACCTAACCCTCTCAGAAAACCACATGTAATCAACTTGAGTTCTCACTGCAAAGAGCAGGACCCCTGTGTCCTTCCCAGCCTGAGCTTACCACTGCTTAACCTTCTCAGGGAATCTGTGACTGTCTCTTGTGGTCATCTCCCACCCACTCACTGCATTAAGGTGACACCAGAGACCCTGAAGTGCGGTCATTCTGTGAATTCTGATTTCTGAAGTAGTTTGGTCTTAAACAATAAGACCCTTTCCTAAATGTTTCCTGATTATATCACTACTTAGAACTGCTAGTCACTGGAAAGAATGTGCCCCCCTCTACCTCCAAAACTAAGTCAACTTTAAAATAATAGTAGTTGATGTGTGACTCCCCCTCCAGAAACCTCATACATTAAAAAAATTGCCAAATATAAAATTATTTCAAAACATTTCCTCCCTCATTTTTTTGGTGTCCCTATTTTGCCAATTCCTTAACCGTGTCACATAGAGTCATCAGTTGGAAGCAGAGGTACTCAATGTTTAATAAGACAGACTGTGATATCAGATGATACCAGCCCTGCACTAATCAGCTTTGTGATGTTGCGTGATTACTGGACCTCTCTGTGCCTCAGTTATTATTATTGTTATTATTTTACTTTTTGTCTTTTTGAGACAGGGTTTCACTATGCAGTTCAGGCTGGTCTTGAACTCACTTTATAGCCCAGGCTAGTCTCAAACTCAGCGATCCTCCTGCCTCAGTCTCCTGTGTGCTGGCATTACAAGCATGTGCCAATATGCCCAGCCCAATTATTATTTTTAAAATGGGGATTATAACATTTTTTTCTCCTCTTCCTCTTCTTCGTTGGAGTTTACTGAGGATTGAACTCAGGCCTTTCACACTGAGCTGCATCTTCATTCATTTTTATTTTTATGGTTTTACTTTGAGACAGGGTCTCACTGAGCTGCTAAGTTGCCCAGGCTGAGCTTGAACTTGTCCTCCTCCCTCAGCCTCCTAGAGCACAGGGATTATATGTAAGCACTTCTGTGTCTGCTTTCTGGGTTGTCTTGAGGTTAACATGCAGCCAGGACTGTGCCTGGGGTGCAGAGAGTTGTATAGAGTTGGCTCTGCTATCAGTATTGACGGGTAGACACTTGCTTGGTGACGCTTCTTTTCCACATGGCTGTCAAGGGTACACACTGTTTATCACTCAGAACCTGGTGCTTGAGGCCAGCTGCAGTTTTAACACATGACAGTTACTCAGGTGGCAAGCCGGTATGACTGTGTCGATTCTCTTGCAGACTTCCCTAGGTTTACTGGTGTGTCTAGAGAAGAAAAGTTTAATAGATGAAGACAATCTGAGTTTTCTGGAGACGGTCTTTAAACGGGTTACACCCAACCTTGTGAAAAAGATAGAGAACTACAAAAGAGAGAAAGGTAAGTAGTTCATACATGCACCAGACCATGGGGGTTCTTTTCTTTGGTACCAGGAATCAAATTCAGGACCTCGAGCTTGCCAGGCAGGCACTGTCCACTGAGCCACATCCCTGATCCCATGGGAATTCTTAAAGCAACTTGTCACATGTGATGTCTACTCGCTTTGATAATATTCTCTTAGGAAAGCCAGGGACATCCCAGTTTATTCTTTCAGGATGTATTTGCAGGCTGCACACTTGCCTAGGAGTTGTCAGTTGGAGGCGGAGCAGGCTGAGAGCCAGCATCCTGCCCCCTGGAACATATGTTCCAGGTGGGTAAGGTTAGTTCTAGATGAACACATTCTTTGATTTTTATTATCTTTTTTGAGACAGGGTCTTGCTATGTAGTTCAGACTGGCCTTGAACTCTCAGCTATCCTCCTGTCTCAGCCTCCAGAGTGTAGGAATTACAGGTGTGCATCATCATGCGTGACGCTTCTGATTTTTTTTTTTTTGTATCAGGAATCAAACTCAGGACCTTGAGCTTGTCAGGCAGGCTCTGTGCTGCTTAGCTATATCCCCAGGCTGCTTCCGATTTTTATATGGAAAATTGTTTATGATGAAATAAAGTTAAGGAGCGATGGAATTAAGACTTCACTCTGCAGAGCCAGGAGGCCTGTACTCTACTAATGAGTGGTGTGGTGCTCTTTGTGTAGCCTGCTTGGGTCTCTCTTTTCCCTCTGTGAGGTGGGTGTGATGATATGTCCACCCCCAAGGTATTGGCCAGAACCCAGGGAGATATTCCTGTAAAATTCTTGTCTGGCATTAGAAACGCGTACCGTCATGGCTGTGCTGATCAGAGGTCACAAAGGGTTTTGTATTCTGGAAATTGCTGTCAGAACATTCTTCCTTCCTTCATCTGTCTTGGGAAAGTCTGGGGTGCTATACAGAGATAGAAGTGCAGGGTGGAACCACACCTGACTGCCTCTCTCATGTCAACAAGCTAACGATTTGAGTTTCTCTGAGCCATTTCTTTACTGTTACATAAATAAGCTCTATTGTAAAGCCTCATGGACTTATTCCGGAAGCTTTGCTGCCACACCCATGATTTGGCCAGTGAGTCAGGCTGGTGTACAGAACTCCTTGGGTAAACATGAAACCAGCTGAAAGGAAGCCCGAGAATTCAATGAAGACAAAGTAAGTTGAGGACAAAATATAGTGTGACTAAATTGATAAATCACAAACAATAACTGAAATAGTAAGTGAGTGTGTAATTTAAGCAAAACTTATGGCAAATAAGAACAGCTCTTACCATCATATTATCAAGTGGAAAATAAAAATTGGGAAACAATATGGAAAGAATATTGGATGCTCATGTGAACTCTGTGTATCAATTTCCATATTTCTTACATATCAACTCACATGACCTCTGAAGGATGATTTTTCCTCCGGATCACAGTCATTTTCCTGCCCAGTGACTGCAGGGCAGGGCTTGGTGGGCACTGGAGAACTAGCTGATTACCTTTTACATTTGCCTGGGTGACGGCAGGACTGAGCTTTGTGGCAGAAGCATTCGAGTTTTGGCTTTTTAAAAGCCTGCCTCTGTGCAGTTGCTTCTGCATGTCGGTCACTATTAACATTTTACCAACAGCAGTCTATGGTTGTCAGTGTCTGGGCCGAATTCTGCCTCCTGTTAAGGACCAAAAAGAAAGTAGGTGTGCAGAATTCAGATATTTCTGGAAGTGTGATCCAAAGTCCAAGTCTATTGTGTCTGACTGGGACTTGAGCTTTAGTAAGGATCCCTGCCAGCTTTTATTTTTATTATATGTCTTTGTTTTGTTGTGGCTTTGGGGATACCCCAGGGCCTTACGTATGGTGGGGGTACTGGTGGTGAGTGCTCTACCACTGAGCTGGATCCTCAGCCCTGGCTAACTTTCGGAGTCTTATGGCTTGCTTTAGTGTTTTAAGTTTATTGTTAGGGCAATACATCTAACTACAGCAGATTTAAGTAAAACTTCAAGTAATGAGAACAACACAGAAGGCCAGAGCCTCTCCCTTCCTCCACTGCTGACCCATTTTTCTGAGATGACCACCAGAGCATATTCTTGTATGTTTTCTCCTATGAACAACTGTGTGTGTGCATGTGTGTGTGTGTGTGTGTGTGTGTGTGTCTTCTATTCACTTATTTGAGACAGAGTCTTGTTATGTAGTTCAGACTGGCCTTGAACTCACTGTTTAGTCTCCAACTCATGGCGATCCTCCTGCCTCAGCCTCCTAACTGCTAAGACTACAGGTATGTGTGTGCCACCATGCCTGGCTATAATATATATTTAACTAAACCATTCAATCATATTTTATAACTTTCTCTTTTCCCCACTTATTACAGTTGACGTTTTTCCTGAATATAGTTCACATATAGTCATCTCACTCTTGTGAGTAGTTTCAAAGAAATGTACTTTATGGATATGATATATATTCATTTAATTATCATGTTCAAAGTGGTTTTATTTTTTCTTTCATTTTTCTGCTGCTGTTATAGTTTGACTCCTGATAATCATTTTCAAAGTAATGTTTTTGGAATCTTTAGTTGTCTATAATCTGGCATATTAATTAAGCACCATAACTCCTGAAATAGTACTCAGTAAAATGTATAGTGATTTTTTTTTGTGTGTGTGCCAAGAATCATACCTAGGATCTCATGCTTGCCAGGCAGGTGCCATGTCACTGAGCTATATCTCCAGCAAAGTGTATAGTTTTTTTTTTTTTTTTGGTACTGGGGATTGAACTCACAACCTCGAGTTTGCCAAGCAGGCCACTGAGCTAAACCTCTGGCCCAGTGTGTAGTGATTTTAAGGAATTCATAAAGTTCTAAACATAACGAAAACACAAAACATCGACATACAATGACAGCAAAACATCTACAGGTTCCCCTTCTCCGGGGTGTGGGTACAGAATCCGTGAGCAAAGCCCTGAGGGTTGCGAGCTTGGTTCTGACGGCTGCTTTTGAAGACGCTGCGAGCCAGCAGTGACCGTTTTCCTGTGTGTGATTTTATTTCCAGCTGCCCAGGAAGCCACGTCTCCTGCAGACAGGGAAGCCAAGCCCCTGCGCCCGGGAGAGATGCTTTCCCGCTCAGACGTTAAGCAGCTCCTGGAAGCCTTACCGGTGGGTTTAGGTGCGGCCTGGGCTGCCGCTGCGCGCCTCCCCCCCTCAGGCTGCCCGCGGCAGGACCGGGAGGGGAGCCCGGTCTCCCTGTGGTTGCGGTGGGCGCACCCGGCCTGGCCTCCGCTGCATGGGAGCACAGGTCCCCCGCCCAGCAGGCAGGTGGTCCTGGCCTTGCCAGCCCGGCCGAGGACGGCGGTACACACAGTGGGGATCCACTCTGTCCCCACCAGGCTTCACCCCACACCTGTCCTCTCCAGCCAACATCTGAGTGAAATCATCTTGGTTTTGCAAATTTTTATTTTAATTTTGTTTAAATCATGATAAGAATAGCAAAATTTACCATTTTAACTTTTATTTTTTTTGCGGCAAAATGCATACAATACACACAATTTACCATCTTAACCATTTAAAACATTTAATTATGATAAAACACATTACATAAAATTTACTGACATCTCCAGAACTTTTTCATCTTCCTAAGTGAAACTTTGTATCCATTAAAACTCTCTCCCCCATTAGTGTGTAAGTTCTGGTGTAAGTTCTGACTCCTGGATCCAGAGGGGTGTGGGCCGTGACTTCCCGGAGCACTGGGAGTTGAACCCAGGGCGCAGGCGGACTGTGCCTTGCTCCACCGCCGAGCCATGCCCAGCCCAGATGCGGTTCTTGTGACAGCCCCGCGGCACTTGGCATGAAATCTTTGAGGTTTATCCATGTCGCACACTTTAGAACTTCCTTTTTTTTTCTTTTGTCTTTTTGAGACAGGGTCTCGCTATGATGTTCAGGCTGGCCTTGGGCTCACTTTGTAGCCCAGGCTGGTCTCGAACTTGGTCCTCCTGCCTCAGCCTCCCAAGTGCTGGCATTACCACGCCCGGCTCTTCTTCTCCTTAAGGCTGAATAATATTCCATTGTGTCCGTGCCACGATGTTGTGAATAATGCTGCTGTGATAAGATGTCTCTGTGAGGGTCTGCTTTTAATTCTTCTGGGTAAACACGCGGGGTGAGATGCCGAGGCACAGGTCTGTCTCTACAGAGGCAGCTCTGCTTTACATTCCGCCTCGTGTGTGGGGCTCAGTTTCTCCGCAGCCTCTCAGCCCTAATGTTCTCTTTTTCGAATCACACCGACGCTGTGGGTGTGGGGCGGCGCCTACTGTGGCTTTGTCTGCCTAGCCCTGGAGACTGCGGTGAGGGTTGTCCGCCCGTGTTTTTGGCCCTGTAGGAGTCTGCTTTGGAGAAATGTTTCCTCCAGCCCTGAGGCTGTCTTCCCAGGGGGCTGTTTGTAGTGGTTTTATTTTTTATTCTTAAAAAATTCTGCTGTAGTTTCTTTACCCTTTTCATATTTTGATAGTTAGAATATTAAAGCTTGGAAATAATTTTGACCTTATGGAAAATTTGAAGGAATGTGAATAATTCACAGAAACCTTACTGTGCTGTTTGCACCCCGCACCACCGTCTGGTGATGTTTCCTGCTGCGTTTCAGCATCGCTGTCTCTGACTTGGTCTCCATCTCTCTGTGCGCCACACACACCTTTATTTCTGAACTTTTTAGAAGTTAGTGCCCTATACCAAGCCTCTTTACCCCTACAGTCTCCAGTGTGCCTTTCCTAAGAATAAGGACTGCCTTTTGCCACATGGCACAGTCATCAGTGCTGAAGAGCTGGTAAGAGTGATACTTTCTATCAACTTGATGGCCCAGGTCCCAGGGTTGTCTGTTGCCACAACAATATCTCTGACTGCATCTCACCTCTCACATCCCACTGGGTCTAGGGCCATCAGAAACACAGTATCGTTTTGCCATCATTTCCCTTTTGGCCTCCTTTACTCATCCTGGGTGTTACTTTTTAGTTGTTGTTTCATGGTTTTTCAGACTTCTTTAAATTGTGAACATTTCCACAATGTTCCTTCTCTTTCCCTCCTTTGGGGGCAGAAGTGAGGTAGGGTTACTCAGAGCCTGCTTGGAGGCAGCAAAGGGTCCATTGCCTTAGGCTGCTGGCCTCCTCCTGTGACTGGGAGGCTTTGGAGGAATGCGTTGTTCCTCCCACCTTCATTTAAAAAGCCAGCTTTCCTTATTTCTGGTGTTGGTTTGCCCTTGATTAGATTCAGTCTGAGTGCCTGGGGAAAGATATTTAAATATACATAGTTTGTTTTTTAACTTTTTTTTTTTTTGTACTGGGAATTGAACTCACAACCTCGCACTTACCAGGTAGGCAAGTGCAAGGCTTCACGTTCGGCTACGCTTACATGGCTACACGTTTGGTCCCACTGGGGATGGCATCCTGAGGAACACGATGGCCCTGACCCTGCTGGTGGTGAGGTGTTGGTCATTCAGTCGAGGTGCCTGATTTCTTCATGATGGGGTTCGAGTGTCCATAGTTGCCCATGGAGTATTTGCTCCGGCACCCCCCGAAGTTACCCAAATCTGAAGTCCCCTATGCAAAAATGGGGTAGTGTTTGCAGGTAACCCCCTCTCCTCTACCACATATTTCAGATCACCTCTAGATTACTTATCATACCAAGCACCTAAGTGTAACTGCTACGTAAATGCTATGTTGTATTAGGAAAATAATGACAAAGTGTGCACATTTGGTTCAAATGCAATTTCTCTTTTGAATATTTTTCCATCTTGGTTGGTTAAATCTTCAGGGGCTGAGTGACTGTGTTTTCCATGCACTTAATAAGTGGGTGCTGGGAGACATTTTCAGACCTCATAAATGTGCTCTGCATGAAAACTTCCTGTGGGTGAACAGCTGTTGGCAATGTATATATCTGCTGGCCATTCGACTGTGGTCTAGGGCTTAGTATGTTGGCTGCAAAGCTCTGTGTTCCCAACACCAGTGTTCTTTCCACACTTACAATTTTACACTCTACAGACATTCCTTGTCTGACGACCTATTTGATTAATGACCAAGTTTGGACTTTAGACCAAGTCATGCTGTTTGGACTTATGACCTGTCTTATTTTGGCACAGTTTTGTACATTGGGACACACAGGTGTCCAGAACCCTGCAGGTCAGTCCCTGTGGACCTGGACAAAGGCACCCTGCACTGAGCCACCTGGACTGACCTTAGTCACAGCTGTGATCTGTGACCCAGGAGCAAGGGCTGGGCTTGCTGGGATAATCTCTGCAAAGTGGCTGGGAGGAGAAGAAAAGCTTCATGTTGTGTTTTCCTGTTACTATCATGTGACAAATAACCTCTCAGGGACTTCCTGTCTCTATACTGATTCTTCTGCAGAGAACCTAAGGAGTTTGAAGGAGCCTTGCCAAGTCAAGCGATGTGTATCTAGCCTGAAAGCGTGACTAGGCCGGTTCCAGTGATGTACTCAGACTCTTGCCCTGTCCACATTAGGCCTCAGGATCTGTCATTTTCCTCCCTCTTCTTTTCATCCTGCTGTCTAGTCAGCTTCTCTAGGTCCAGTGGTGAATCCATGTTGTAACCCAGCTAGGTCTTCTACCTGGAAGCCTTTCTTCAGCTGATCCAGGTGACCTAAACTCCCCAGCCCATCCTTCCCTAGCAGCAGAGTCTCCAACAAAGACAAAGGACAAAATGACCTTCAGACACCAGCATTTCCTGTCCCAAAGGATGGAGTGGTTGAAGTTATGTCTTGGGAGTGACTCAGGAGAAAACCAATCCTCCAGAATAAAATTAAATCAGATAAATCAGAAAGTTATTAGTAAGGCAGTCTGAGTGCCTGAGGAAAGATATCTGCCAATTTTAAATATACATAGTTTTTATTTTTAAAATTTTATTTAAAGCGGGGGGGGGGAAGCAAAACAGAAAAGAGCATAGAAACAATACAGAATTTCAAAAAAAAAATAAACAGTAAAAAATCACTATTTGATACATTACATATTGTCTTCTTGGATATAGTTGTTCAAGTTACAAAATTAAAGCATACAAAGTAGACATTCAAACAGTGAGGCTGCAAACAGTTCTCTTGACCTAACAAAAAGTAACATGGTTATCAATCCTACACACTTAAGTATGCATATAGTTATCTCTTTTAGAGCACTTTCTTTTCCTCCTCTTGTTTTTTTTTTTTTAATTTTTTTTATTTAAAGAAAAAATTTTGAAACAGAAAGAGGGTAGAAACAATACAAAATCTCAAAAACAAAACAAAACAGAAAAAAAAATAGTAACCAGTAAAAAATCACTAGTTGATAATTACATACTTTCCTCTTAGATGCAGTTGTTTGAGTTACAAAAGTAAAGTCCACAAAGTGGACATCCAAACAGTGAAACTGCAGTCAGTTTTGCTCATCCATCCAACTAAAACTTTAGCAACATGGTTATTAATTCCACACACTCAAACATACATGCAGTTATATCCTTTAGAATATTCTCTTTTCCTTTTTCTTTCTTTACAATAACTATAATCCATTCTCGTAAACTACTTAGAAGTTCTACACATGTATAAATCTCTACACATATACCTAGCCTTTCTGTGTTAGAGGAAGAAACAAATCAAAACAAGTCAGCAGTACAAATTCCTAGAGAAACACGAAATGAAAAGAACATACAAAAACACAACACTAGGTGATCTATGGTAGTCACTATGATGTCTCTTGTTATTTTCAATAAAATTGTCTATATTGTCAAATAAAATATAAACAGCATTGCTTTACACTATTAATAAAATCTAAACATTGGAGACATTATAGGATTTCAAAGGCAGTTAACAATCAAACCAGAATGGATATCCTATTGAATCCTGTCATCTTCAGAGTAGTTGCCCCTACTCTCAGACTCAACACTCTCAAGCATACCAGATTCAAATAAAATCAGTCAAGATAAAACAGTAATATAACCAATCTTCTCTGTCTTATCTCTACCATGCTATTTTTCTGTTGTTATTTGTTTACTTTTCTCCTTCGTTCCACTGTCTGGCCCTTTCTTTGAGGCCTTTCTGCCATTATTCCTGGAACCCTGGTGATTTTCTTCTCTCTCTCTAGAATGTCCTTCAGTATTCTTTGCAGGGTTGGATTGGTGGTCACAAACTCCCCCAGTTCCTCTTTGTCATGGAAATATCTTGTCTCTCCATTAATTTTGAGAGACAGTTTTGCAGGGTACATCATTCTGGGTTGGA